>CM070094.1:1417500-1430000 GCA_036178185.1 Liparis tanakae
AATTGTTACAAAAAGAGAAAAAGAAACAAAAAATCCACAAAAGGTTAAAATAGTTAGTATCATTGGACATTGTTTACATTGTTGTTTATAAATATATATATATATATATATATATATATATATATATATATATATATATATATATATATATACATTTATATATATTATATACACAAACAAAAAATATTATATATATATATATACTGGATATATAAAAATGTCAAAAAGATTTATATATATATATATATATAATAATCATTTGACATTTTATTTATATATATAATAATCCTTTAAAATTTGTTATATATCTATATGTATAATAATCATTTGAAATTCTTGTTTGTATATATAATAATCATTTGACATTTTGTTTTTTATAAATATAATAATCATTTGACTTTTTAAAATATATATCTTTATATATTTTTATATATATATATATATATATAAAAACAAAAATATAAAATACTACTAACCATTTCAAAATTTTGTGGGTTTATTTTGTAATTAAAATATATATATATATATATATATATATATATATATATATATATATATGTATATATATATATGTATTCATATATGTATGTATGTATATATAATGATATCCATACGAGTGATGTCAACATAATTGAAACCAAATGAAGGCACCAGTTCTAAAAATGTCTCCACAGTTTTGTTGGTACTGTAAATAAAATCCTTGAGACTTAAATTGTTCTGTGCATTAAATGGTATTATATTGATATTATCGAACATGTCCATGATATGCGACGTTGTTAAAAACAAATGGTCGTGTACTACACATTATGATGTGTCCAAGAAAGACTGATAAAGACTGTTGGGAGCAGGTCAATTATAATATTATAATCTATATTTCTCGTACAGACACGCCTCCCGCCATAACTCATGTGCATATTGTTCCAGTGTGTGGTGTGTGTGGCTCTGACCACGGGGTCGTGACCCCGAGCAACCTCCCGGTCCCTGATGAACATGTTGAATTCTTCACTGGTTGATTTCTTTCTTCCTTCTTTTCCAGCTGTACGAGTTGGATGACAACGAGAAGCGCAAAGAGTTCCTCGACGACCTTTTCAGTTTCATGCAGAAACGCGGTAAGTTGGAGAACGCTTCTTCCCTTAATCTTCTGATCAGTTATTAAATATGTACACCCATCCACAGCGGGACTCACTACCTTTAACTGGGGGAGCAATGGATCATAAAACTCACAGCATTTGTAACTTGTGTGTATCCATAAGCATAATTAGTTTTTCCTAAATACATCAACTTTACTTTGTCTTTGCTCAAGTCATCGATAGTGGTTTTGCATAAAACACACAATTTCAATAATAGGGAAACATAATATTGTGTTTGTGTTAATAAAACTAATATTAGCATTTGTAGTTTTATTGATGTTTTACAATCTTCTTCAAGCTAGTGTTAGGAAATTAAATATTAATATATATTGGATATGAATGTGAACAAATTTGCATCAAATCTACATTTTACAAGATTACATTTGAACTCATTTGAACCACATTTACTTCTGATGAATATGGACAAAAATAAAATAAATCTGGGGTAAATGAATAGAGACTTAAGATCGTCTTAAAATATAGAACACCGTTAAAAAACGTTGCCGTTTTCATTGATTATGATATCAGCTTTTTGTTTCAAGTAAATAAAGTAATAACTAAATCAGCTTTTTGACATTTAAAAAAAAAGAAAGTCCAAAATATGATTCATAAAAACCTGCTTTTATTTCCAACGGGTTACTTAATGTCTGTCGACTCACTGAAACAATCGAGGTTGATATTCTGGGCTCGACCTGTCCCTTTAATACATTAAAGTAAGTAATTAATAACTAATTAAAGCTCACAGAGCTCACTTTGTGTCTTCAAGGGTCGTTTTTTTATTTATCCAAAGCCTGAAGGCCTTCACAGCTTCAAGGCTTTCACATTCGGCTCAAGCTTTTCTTTTTTTCCGTTTATTTACGAATCCAGGACAAATTCTATTTGGTTTATTTGATTATGACAGATTACGAATTTACAATCTGTACACGTATGACATCCCTGACCTTTGACCTCACACCGGATCAGGAAAGAAAAATATTTTTTAGGGGCCAGAGAAATAAGGGGGGGGGGACAACGAATGAAAGGGTTGGACACGCCCCTCTGTGCAGGTGACGGACGTCGTGTTTAGCCGACACGAGGATTCCGTCGGCAACGGCCGTGTGTTTCTTTTTCTTTCTGTTGGGGTAAACAGATCCGTGTTTAGACTCTTAGTAATGAGACGAGGACGTTAACCAGTAAAAGGCGCCGCCACTCAACGGCGATACGACGTCTGTTTGAAGGAGCGCGGGGCTCAGAGTGCCGTGGTTTTGATATTTGTAATTCCTGGTCCTGCACACCATGTTTTATACGTCTGCAGAGAGGTTTGACGTCACCTCCCCGACCTCGACTCACAACGCAGTCGACGAGGAATTTGAGAAGAACAGATTTTCTGTGTGTCGGGAAAAGTCAACAATCACCGTATGAATAATAATTACGGAACATTTAAAAAAGATTAATTTCAACCTTTTTTTCCAGTATGTTCTGTTTGATTTAAGCATTCATGATTCTTCATCATATCCTCACACATACTTACATAAGCTATAAACGTTCTAGCTTCATCCGAGCTGTTTCGCTTTAAACAGGAATAGATGTTTGATATTTGACCCCGTTATCGTATGAAGTCGTGAGGATATGGTCAAAGGTTGCCCGTTTGAGCCGCCGTGTGCCGCGACGGTCGAAGGAAAGCACACGTTGATGAAGTGATGCTGTAGTCGGGCGGTCACTTGGGTTTAGAGACGGTATGGATTGTTGTTGGAGCGTTCAATTAGAGATTGATTTTGGACTTAGTGTAGGGAGACATTGTCAGTGCCGAGCAGATCAGCAGCCGCCTATCTCCACCGCTCTCCTCTGACAACTGTGATCAGAGTGGACTGCTCCAAATATCCCAATCGATGTTTCTTGAAAACATCACTGTCATTCTGCACTGACAAAGAAATGTCAGCCAGGCTGGCTCACAAAGCAGAGATCCCCATTGAAAAGTGTCCAAACGGCAGCGCTCCTTTCAGGCTGCTGATGTCTCGGCTGGATGGATCCACAACAACACCAGAGGTTCTGGACCGCCACGTCGCTCTGGTTCTGAGCTGAGCATCTCGATGATGCGTTTAGGACACAAGCGTTCCTTTGTTCTCATACCTTTTCCAATAGAATTATTTTGTATTTTCTTAAACCCGTAGATGTTTTGTCTGATGGGTTTTCGGAATTGCGACAAGTCTTCAAAAACGGGAAGACAAAAAACACACCATTCTGAAATGACGGGTGGCGGACCTCCTCCCTGTAGGCCGGTGTGTCGTCTGCTAACTTGGTAATGGGGTTAGAACCATGTAGCGGGCGTGCAGTAGAAAGAGAGGGGACCCAGCACACAGCCCTGTGGGACACCAGTGTTCAGGGTGGAGGTTGTGGAGAGAAGCTGTGGTTCTCTAATCGACTGTGATGTCTGGTAGCAGAGGAATGTGATGCGAGTCGATCAATTTGTACAATTTAAATATAGTTTCAATAAAGTAACTAGAATGATAAGTTCAGTGTGTAGACTAACGGCCAACAGGCAGAACCCATTGTTAGTCCAAGTACGATACACAATCCTTTAAATTATCGGATGAGATTTTCGTTGGTCTGTTCTTGTCTTCCTGGATTTAAGAAGCTCGACCCCCCCCCCCCCCCCTTGTTGATGTCTCCCGGACCTCGTTCCGCCGCACGCCGTCGTGGCCGCTAATCATCTCATTGGTCACGACCTCCGACATCGAACCGATCGGATCTCCTTTCCGAGCGACCATGTCAGAACACGGCTTGAGTTACTTATCACGACCGATTGATTTGTTTTGCTAATTAATTGCTTCGTGTAAATGTGAGTCTGCATATGAAGACTCACTGTTTGAAGAGAATACCCTTCGTCTCGAGGGATGCGCCAATCCAATCACTCAGTCGGGTATCGGTACCAACACCGACCTGATTATGAACACCAGGCCCGGCTCCAGCTCTCAGCATTAATGATGATTTCTACGTCAATGTAATGACAACGTGTAGTGTGTTCACGACCCCCTGACTCATTCCCCCTCCATCCAAATGAATCCAATGAGCTCCCTGCTGTGAGGCGTGAAAGAGACACAACTGTTGGGTTCATGAGCGATGAACCTCCGGAGCCCTCTGGGATCTGTTTCTAGAGCTTTGTTCCACGCCGCAGTATTTCTCCGACATATTTCCTCCCGTCGGGGGGACGTTAACGGCTCCAGACATGCAGCAGATGGCCGGACCACCTTTGTGGTGTTTTTCTCTTGGCGTTGGAAGCCGAGACGTGAGAGATTCCATCAACAGTCGAGCAGACAATGGAGGCGACGGCGTCCTTTGTGTGTTGATAAATACCTCGGGTGATTTACCGTCGCCCCCGGGGGCCTTGGTTATTAATTGATTATTATCTCTGAGGACTACCGTCAGCACTTTCTCTCAAATAAGTCAACTTTTGTCCGCCAGCTAATTGTTTAAGAATACTATGTGGCAGAAGAAAAGGCGACTTGAGAGTTACCTTCAGATCTGTCAGAGTCTTCGATCGCTGCGACCGTAAATATTCCTCTTTTCTTACTGCGTTATGCTCTCTCCTTCGGGCTGCTGCCGTGACTTTGATGTTCCCCTCTGTTCTCTCTGGAGTCGTTACACGGGTCGCTCTTCAAGTTCTGCAGCGGCGGAAGTCCATGTTCACTTCCTGTCATCGTGACTTCCAAGGTCACATAAATGGTGGGGCGACCTCTTCTTTGAAGGAGCTCAGTGTATCCTAAGCGTCCATAAGGAGAGAGGAGAGGAGAGAGGAGAGGAGAGAGGAGAGGAGAGAGGAGAGGAGAGGAGAGAGGTGCTCAGTGTATCCTAAGAGTCCACAAGGAGAGAGGAGAGAGGAGAGGAGAGGAGAGAGGAGAGGAGAGAGGAGAGGAGAGGAGAGAGGTGCTCAGTGTATCCTAAGAGTCCACAAGGAGAGAGGAGAGAGGAGCTCAGTGTATACTATCAGGTGTAACTTTTAGACCCTCAAGAGGAAAGTTTTCAGTCTCCATGAGGGGGCGGAGCCTCCAGGAATGGATCTGGTTCTATAAAAGAGGAGGAGCTTGATACCTGAAGGCTCTGGCTCCTCCTACTTTTAAGACGCTTCTCCACCAACTAACTTATAAAGTAACCCTCCGCTCCGCTCTGCTCTCATCAGTAAATGTGATGAGAGCAGACAGCTCCTCCTCTCTCGTTCTGACATTATAAGACGGTTCGGGCTCTGATGTCCACACATTACTTCATTGATCAGAACAAACACGGGGATGTCCGACAGTCTGTGTGCTCCACCCTCCTCCTCCTCATCGTCTTCGTTTTGGGAGTTGAACAGAGGTAGATACCCCCCCCCCCCCCCCCCTGTGACGCTGCATTCATCGTTCACTCCGTGGGTTAAAAGAGCAACGTCGATGAGGAGGAGCCGGTATTGGCTGGGAGGTGCAAAGTGAGCGGCTCAGCGACGAAGCGGAGCAGAAAGATGATTACTCCCCGACGCTCCACGGCGGTCCAATTACAGACGGCCTGCTCTCTGCAGGCTGCGGGTTAGACTCCGCGCTGCTCATTGTCATAATGATACATGGCCCGATGAGATAGTCGTGCTGACAAAAGGCTCCGTCCTCACTCTTTTATTCCTTATATCTCTTTCAGGGAATCAGAGAGCCAGATACATCACCCTCGGTATTGAAAGCACATAAATCTTGTTTTAAGAGGCTTGTCTCTGCTCAGATTCTGTCAGACAAAGGCCGAGGCTTTTTATTTATTGCCTCAATCCGTGTTTGGTTGGCTATTGTGTCTCCAACTAAATAATAGTTTTACAGATCAGCACGGACACACATTATAATCAGAGGTCATAAAGATAAACCCAGAGGTGTGGGAGCTGCTTTGTGTCTGCAGGGCTCCATTGTCACGGCCCTCAACGGCCGTTTCATCGTTTTTACTTAAGTTCACAAAATATACAGTGAATTATTATTTTTTTTACATATAAAGACAATAAAAACAGCTCCTGAAAGTTTCTCCTTGACATTTACATTGTTTTACTTTCAGCCATTATTATACTCTGATGGAGATATTTATATAAACATTACTGTATATTTGACATATGTATATATATATATATATATATATATATATATATATATATATATATATGCTATAGAGACTGTAAACAGACTTCAACCATAAGAAATGGACCCATTGGTTTATGAACTGATGCTTTGAAGACTCGAGTTCGTCTCCATCTTGGATTACGGCCTTTGCAAACTTCCCTTTGTTTTTATTTATTTTTATTACAATAATTTAATGAACATCATGCTGTATAGAAGAAGACTTGAAAGTAGAGATTCAGACCATAAACTCACCACGTGCCCCCTGGTGGTCAGGAGAGAGAATGCAGCGGTAACACATGAAGCGTATACTTCTATACAACCAGAGGAGTCGCCCCCTGGTGGTCAGGAGAGAGAATGCAGCTTTAACACATGAAGCATAGACTTCTATACAACCAGAGGAGTAGAGAGAATGCATGTTCACGGCACTTCCGCATCAGTTTCCCTCTTCAAATCCATCTTTTGTTTTAATAGCGTCTCATCCGGCCACATGCCAGCTCCACGGAACAAAGCCGTAATTACTGGCCTTAATTGATGTGGTTTTACCACCTCAGACGATACTTCAGAGCCCCCCCCCCCCTCCCCCGCTGCTGTTGTTTGCACTTTATTTCTGCCGCCATCGATCGCTATTATGGTAAATCCGATGGGCACAATGGAACTCTATCAGCAAAACGCAGGTTAATTATCTCGGGGTCGACCACTTTGGACTCTCACAAAGAGCCGGCCGCTCGCTCTTTATTGCCAGACATTAAATTGCAAATGAAAATGATTGTCTGACTCGCTTTTATTTTGCTAATAAGGGGGGCGGGGCCTGCCGGACTCCCATTGTTCCACCGATTTGTCTTTGTGAGTTTTAACCAGTCTGTCCGCGCTCCGCTTGTTATTTCTTCCCCCGTTAATCACCTGGGACTTTATTGGATGGCTGACGTGTATATTTTCATTATTTTGCGATGGTTTAGTTTTGTGACATAATTAAGATATAATTGTCATAAAATGATAACATAATCAATGAGGCTGTTTCTCGCGGGCGAGGCAGTCAAACTTTTCTCTCTCGTGTCTCCTGCCGTTGACACAGCTGTCAGAGGCTGAGCGGCTCAGATAAATCGCCATAAGACGGCGGGCTCATCGACGAGGAGCCGAGTTAATGGCATTGATTGTGGATATCGTGTTTCGTCCTGCAGGGACTCCAGTGAATCGGATTCCTATCATGGCCAAGCAGGTGCTGGACCTCTACATGCTCTACAGGCTGGTCACGGAAAAGGGCGGCTTAGTGGAGGTCATCAACAAGAAGATCTGGAGGGAGATCACCAAGGGCCTCAGCCTGCCCACCTCCATCACCAGCGCCGCCTTCACGCTGAGGACGCAGTGAGTAGATACCCGCGCTGATGACCTCCTCCTCCTCCTCCTCCTCTTCATCATCATCATCATCATCATCATCATCATCGTCCTCCTCTTCCTCTTTGTCCTCCTCCTCCTCCTCATCGTCCTCCTCCTCCTCATCCTCCTCCTCCTCATGGTCCTCTTCCTCCTCCTCTTCCTCCTCTTCCTCATCGTCCTCCTCCCCCTCCTCCTCCTCCTCCTCCTCCTCCCCTGTCTTCCTCCTCATATTCCACCCCTCCCCCTGCTTTTCCTCATCGTCCTCCTCTTCCTCATCCTCCTCCTCATCCCCCTCTTCCTCATCTTCCTCCTCTTCTTCCTCCTTATCTTTTTCCTCTCCCCCTCCTCCCCCTCCTCCTCTTCTTCCTCCTTATCTTTTTCCTCTCCCTCCTCCTCCTCCTCCTCCTTCTCTTCCTCATCTTCCTCCTCCCCCATCTCCTCTTCTTCCTCCTTATCTTTTTCCTCTCCCTCCTCCTCCTCCTCATCTTCCTCGTCCTCCTCATAGTCCACCCCCATCTTCTCCTCCTCCTCCTTTCCTCCTCCTCCCTCTCCTCCTCCTGTCTTCCTCCTCCTCCTCATATTCCACCCCCTCCTCCTGTCCTCCTCTTCTTCATGTCCTCCTCCTGTCCCCCCCTACTCCTCCTCCTTTCTTTCTCCTGTCCTCCTCCTCCTCATTTTTCTCGTCCTACTCATAGTTCACCCCCTCCTCCCCTTTCCCCTCTTCTTCCTCCTCCTCTTTCACTCATCCTCCTACGTCTCCTCCCCCTCCTCCTCCTGTCTTCCTCCTCCTCTCCTCCGCCTTATATTCCACCCCCTTCTCCTCCTCCTCCTCCTCCTCCTCCTCCTCCTCCTCCTCCTGATCCTAACCCCAGCCAGCCACAGGTGTTCTTGTGGTTCATGTTCTCCTGCGATGTGTTGCTTGTGATTCTCCGCGATGATCTCAATCTGATGGTCTATGGGCGCGCGCGCGTGTGTGTGTGTGTGTGTGTGCAGGTGTGTGTGTGTGTGTGCGAGTGTATGTGTCTGTGTGTGTGTGTGTGTGTGTGTGTGTGTGTGTGTGTGTGTGTGTGTGTGCAGTCGTCTCCATGTGGTCCTCTCTTGTGATTCATGGTCATTATTGCTTCTGTCCGGCGTGCCGTGGAGTGTCGGCGTTGCCACCTGATTTCTCGCCTCTCAATAAGACGTCGTTATTTTGTTCTGATGGTTTTGTCCGTGAGTTTAAATGTTTGTTTTGGATCTTAAGTCTCAGTGTCGTTTGATTTGAACGCTAAAACATATTTGGTACGTTTATTTCTCCCCATGACTTGACCAAGCATACACATTACACGTCAGTAATCAACTAATTAGTCTAATGTTGATATCTAATAGTTAATACTTTTCCATATGCACCTGTAGTCTCTTCAAAATGTCTGTAATTTTACAAAACATATATTTAAAAGCCGTTTATATGAGTCATAAATCTCTCAGATATCATTTATTGCCTGATTTATAGAACATTTCATTCATAAAATCATAGAAACATTTGTTATTTCTTCAGGCTGTTGACATCACTCATGTGTGAGATAAAAAGAGATATCGGAAAACAAAATGAACCAAGCATATTAAATATTCAATTTACATTTTCAAATTTGGGTTCTGGAAATTCATGCAAAGAAGAAGATGTCTAGAGACAAGACGACGAAGGCCAGAGGAATAACCTCCGTAGTTATTGCAACCAAAACCTCAGAAGACGGAAGTTTATTTTGAAAAGACTGAATGCAAAAATGTGCATGTGTCATAAGAACATATGAACATGTGAACATGTGAACATAGGAACATAGGAACATAGGAACATATGAACATATGAACATATAACATATGAACATATGAACATGTGAACATATGAACATGTGAACATGTGAACATATGAACATGTGAACATATAACATGTGAACATATGAACATATGAACATGTGAACATGCGAACATGTGAACATATAACATAGGAACATATGAACATGTGAACATATAACATATGAACATATGAACATATGAACATGTGAACATGCGAACATGTGAACATATGAATATGTGAACATATAACATAGGAACATATGAACATGTGAACATATAACATATGAACATATGAACATGTGAACATATGAACATGTGAACATATGAACATATGAACATATAACATATGAACATATGAACATGTGAACATATGAACATAGGAACATATAACATAGGAACATATGAACATGTGAACATATGAACATGTGAACATATAACATAGGAACATATGAACATGTGAACATATAACATATGAACATATGAACATGTGAACATATGAACATAGGAACATATAACATAGGAACATATAACATAGGAACATATGAACATGTGAACATGTGAACATGTGAACATATGAACATGTGAACATATGAACATGTGAACATATGAACATGTGAACATATAACATAGGAACATAGAACATGTGAACATGCGAACATATGAACATGTGAACATATGAACATGTGAACATATAACATAGGAACATATGAACATGTGAACATATAACATATGAACATATGAAAATGTGAACATATGAACATATAAACATACAAACGTGAACATATGAACATATGAACATATGAACATGTGAACATGTGAACATAGGAACATGTGAACATAGGAACATGTGAACATAGTCACGTGACATGTGGTCCATGTGTGTCACTCAGCCATCAGTCATCACATCTTTAAGTTATAGTTATGGAGGGTGCTGTGTCGGTCGTGACTTTGCATTATTTTATTTGTGTGTGTGTGTGTGTGTGTGTGTGTGTGTGTGTGTGTGTGTGTGTGTGTGTGTGTGAGTGCTGAGGCTCCTCCTCTTGGTGATGAAGGTGTGAGTCAGCTGTGGTTGGGTGACGATGAGCTCAGAGGAACCATCAGACTGGATCTTTAATAACGGAGCTCAGCGGCCCTTGAAACCAAAATAATCTCATAATAATATGAATATTCTTCAGGTAAAACCCATGAATTGATTTCAATTCAGTTTATTTTATACAGATATAAAAGCTTTACAATCTACGCATACGACATCCCTGACCTTTGACTTCACATCGGATCAGGAACAACTCCCAAGAAATAGAAAATAATGTTGTATAGTTTTATTGGGGATGAGGCTCCAGAACAAGTAACTTCTTTTAAATCACTTCTTAAAACCCATTTTTATAGAACAGATTTTAAGTGATCTTGTCTTTTTACGTAGAACTTTGGTTCCCCTAATTTAGTTTGTCTGTATTGCATTTATTTAATTATTTAATTCAATTTAAATTTTAATTTAATTTTAATTTAATTTAATTTTAATTTAATTTTAATTTAATTTTAATTTAATTTTAATTTAATTTTAATTTAATTTTAATTTAATTTTAATTTTAATATAGACTTTTAATTCTAAAATGTGTTTTCTTGCTATTCCACTTGTTTAGCGTTGACTCTCTGTGGAGCACTTTGTAAACGTTGATTTTAAAGGTGCTTTATTAATAAAGATATAGTTGGAGGACTTGAATTTTTTTCTGGTTTTCTTCCAATCCCCCCAAAAAGCCCCGATTGATTTGATTGGTTGACAGTGTGAGGCCAGCAGCCCGGTAACCCATCTCCCCCCCCCCCCCCCCCCCCCCCCCCCCACGCAGGTATATGAAGTACCTCTACCCGTACGAATGTGAAAAGCGGGGGCTGAGCTCCCCCGGCGAGCTCCAGGCCGCCATCGACAGCAACCGGCGGGAAGGCCGCCGGCAGAGCTACGGCTCGGCCATCTTCAACTACTCCCCCGTGGGCACGCCCTCCTCCATCATGTCCTCGCCAAAGATGCACCTGTCCCACCTGTCCATGGCCAGCAGCGGACACATCGCCCAGGTGCCCGTGATCAAGAAAGGTAACGTTCAATAAGTCGAGACGCTTTGCGAGAAGCTCGTCACTTCCTGTGCGGATATTTATTGTATATATAATAATACATGCATATTATATAATAACCGTGTATTAAATATACAATGGTAAATGTTTAATAATATATGTATTATTATACATGTTATATGTTATAATTAGGGCTGTCAATAGATTAAAAATTACTAATTAATCTCACAATTTGAAATTAATCAATCGCGATTAAATGTTTTTTTTTTCTTCTAAAGACTAAATCTTCTAAATGAACGATTAATCACTTCAGACAGTAATTTAGACACTTTTTTAAAAGACAAAACTTTAAAGGAAATACAGAGCTGTGTTTCCAAAGAGGCTCCTCCCTCTAGAGTTCAATGTCAATACATTTTATTCACATTGAACTTTGTGTGCTGCTCTCTTATAATCTCGTCTAATCCCGGACTGTAGATCACAAATGTTCGTCCTCTTTGTGGAACACGGACTTCGGAGTTTAGGCGTTTTGGTCGTCGCCAAACAAACAGACGTTATGGTTATGGCTCTTCATCTATTTATGTAATCCATGCAGTAAGAAGTAGAATCATTTCCTCAGAGACTTCTCTACAGTCGGACTTGCGTGCGTGATGCAATAATAAGAATAGCAAAGAGTTAATTTTGGCCGTGATGCAAATAGCTGATCCCAAATAAACTCGATCTTTTTCCGTCCCCCTGGAGGATGATTCATTTCCTCCTCACGGACACGTCGTCGAACACAGAGCTTCCAGACGAGTTGTTACACAGATTATTGCGTGATTGTTACCGGGCCGCGGAAGAAGAAGTGCGTGTCACAAGAGTGTTTTCATCCTCACTCACGCAACCTGCGGCCACTCGGCTCGTTTCCCCCCGAGAGGAAACATCTTGCAGGACTTCCTCATCTCTTCCAACACGCACAGCGATGATGATGAGAGCGCTCCGACTGCAGGAGGAAGAGCTCGAG
>CM070094.1:1435000-1445000 GCA_036178185.1 Liparis tanakae
ACACCGAGCGGTGGGAGACATGCAAGTTGTTTTTGAAGGCGGTTTTCTCTCCAGGCCAATCAGAGTCCTCGGAAGGTCAGATATGGACAGGCCCCGCCCCCTCCCCCTCCCTCCCCTCCCCTGTGACATGTGACCCCCCGTGCGTCGCCAAAGACGTTCTACCTCTTCAAGGTAGACGGAACCAAAGGAAGACTTCCTCCTGAGCCCCGTCTCAACCAAAAGACCTGCAGAAACACGCCGTCTTCACGCCGTCTTCACGCCGTAAAGACGGCGACTTCGCGACCTCAGAAAACTCTTCACAGCTGATACCAAAGAAAGGGAAGCCGTCCGTCTCCGGGCGCCACACACACGGCGTCTAAAGGGATCTTTCAGCGCCCGGATCAAACCCGACGCTTGTTGGCGAGAAACGGCGAGCGCACAGGTGGAAATCACACTGAAAGACGTTGATTCACCTCGACGGCTCTCGTCCAATCAGACAAGTCGGTCCATGGCGTCTCAGACAGCTGGCTAGAAACAGTCACGCCCCCCCCCCTTTCCTTTTAATAGGTCAGCCAATCAGCTGCTTGATGGCTTGCTTACTAGCCCCCTAGCTCAGTCCCCTGGGGGCCGGCCCACACTGACCCTGTGACCCCGTGACCCCGTGATCCTGTGACCCTGTGACCCTGTGACCCCGTGACCCCGGACAGTCAGGCCGACTGTGACGATGAATCGAGCTCATTGGTTGGAGGCGATGCACCAAATCAGCATTTTATGAAACGTGATATTCACTTATTCTCCCTCTGGGTCGACGGGTCAAACCAACCCCCCCCCCCCCCCCCCCCCAGCAGAGCGCCGTCCGGGTCCCTTAGGAACCGAGGTTCTTTACTCCTACCCTAGTTTTCTTGTGTGACTTATGCACTTAGCTAACGCAAGTTACGGAACATTCGTATTTATTTTAACGCAACAAAATATACTCAAACCCCCCGATGTGTCCATCTTTGGGATTTTATTTTGAAAAGACGCCGTACGTACTTATTGAGCGGCCCCCCGTAAAACCGGGTCCAGGGGGAACCGAGACCCTCTTGTTTTGAGGTGCAGGACCGCCGACCCAGAGCGGGGGGGTGAGTTTCATGACTGGTCGTAAACACATGATGACACTTAATGATGACATCATAATCAAAGGCTCACACCTGAGAGACCCCGACGGGACATTCACGACTTTGATTAGAGTTATTAGAATAACTAAATAACCAGGAGGGATAGGTTGTTGTCCCCGTGACCCAGCCGACCTTTGACCCCGACCTTGTGACCGAAGTCGAGGTCGACGCACGCCGTCCTCGTCCTCTCCCCCCCTCGCTCCCTCGCTCCCTCGCTCCATCTGGACACGCCCACTCACGACGACGCAGCGCGTTTTGAAACCAAAGAAGTTAATAAACGCGTATTCCAGAGCGCCGCGCCTTCCTCACCCGTTACGGTAAAGATTGCGACCGACGTTGTTGCTCCACCGAAAACAAACAGGCTCAACCCCAAAAGAAGAAGAAGAAGAAATGAAAACAGCGCGAGGTTGCGTCGCCTCTTCGGAGAAATGTCCCGCAATGCTCGTTGAGCAACGCGGCGTGGACCAATCAGCTGCAGCCGCAGATAAAAAAATAAAAAGCATAAAAAAGCACAAAGCTGACGTGAGGGGGGGGGGGGGGGCAGGAACACAGGAAGTGATGTCATCCGTCACGGTAGTTTCATCTTGTTTTAGTAATGCACTTGTGTCTCACATCAGAGATTCTTCTCCCGCTTTCTCTCTCTCTTCCTTTTTCTTCCCCCCTTTTTTTTCTTTCTCCTTTTCGTAAAAAAATATATAAAATATTTGTCTCTTCCCGTGGGACCCGGTCTGAAGACGTTATTCTGGGGCTTTTGAATCGAGTCTGTTGGAGCATTTTAATCACAGATTTTATTTATTGTGTTGTTTTCTCTATCCGACCTGAAACGTTGCCTTCAGGCTCCACCGCGTTGTTTTGAGAACTCTTCTTTAGAGCGTTTCCCGCGATGCAGATACCTCACGTCTACCTGTATATAGCCATCGGAGGACGACCAGATATACCTCATGACTTTTGTTTTGTACTGTACAGCCACCTGGAAACCAAAACGTGTGACTCGACGGATCACTGGAGCTTTTGTTTCTTCATATTTTGTATGATTCTACCAAAAAAGGGAATATTTTATTGACACACATCTACCTCATTTGTCACAGACTGTGCCAACATGTCCACGCTCTCGATTGCCAGTGTATTCATGGTGTTTCATATCCATGTGTTCGTGTGGACACGCAAAGATTTGAAGTCTAACAACAACAACAACAACAACAACAACAACAATGGATTAGACAAACGAATCAAGCTACATGTTCAAAGTGCTTTTTGATGTTTTTTGGTGTTGTGCCGGCGCAACAGAACCTTCCGTGGGACTCGACCTGCAAGAAGACGTGGAGGAGGAGGAAGAGCGAGGAAGAGCGAGGAAGAGCGAGGGCGGCGCCGCGCTCCTCGAGATACGAACGCCGTAAAGACGGTTCTATTTGCGGATCGCTGAAGACCGGGAGGAGCAGACGAGAAGCGAGCCGGCGGACCTCCGAGTGGAGATTCTCTTCTCTAAAAATAAATCCCACAGACGCGTCTCACCGGCTGGTCATCAGAGAGAAGTGTCCCACGTCTGTTCTCCATCTCCATCGGCCATTTATCGGCAACAGACAACATTTTATCGACTTTTAAAACAGATGAAAGTCTATAAAATACTAGAAGGCAACATTGTTGCCGTTTGCCTGTGGATGCCGACGCGGGGCCTCGGGTTCTGAGGGAAACGCGCCTCTCTCGTTTCCCCGTTACCCGACAACACGTCGGGCTCCACGAGAAGCCGACTTAAGGATCCGCGTGTTTATTTATGAATAAACAAAACATTGGATTCATTTCATCTCTCCAGCATTAGTATCGCTCGTATCTACCTCATGAACTCAGTATCACGGCTCAGAGTCGGCTCCACTCCACTTGCACAGAACGAGTCCCGTGAGTCCCGTTTATCACGCTCACGCTCTGAACGACCTGCTGACCTTTCACGCCGCTCTCATCCCCGTCCGGCTCTCATCTCCCACGCAAGATTGTTCAAAGTGCCCCCCCCCCTCCCCAGGGCCGATTTGACTGGCGTTGGAGCTAATAATATATTGTGTGACTGTGTTGATAGTGACCGTTGAAAAGCAGCAGAGGACAATCGGCCGAGAGCTTTTACTTGAAATGTGTTCTTTAACAATCAGACCCGAAGGCCGAGGACCCGGAACACGGAACCAGGACGTCGGCCCCCCGGTGGTGGACCCGGGTACTGGTTCCTCCAGACGGGACCAGGCGGACGTTCCTCCGCCCGTCAGCAGAGTTGCCAAGTGGGAGAAGTATTATTTTGGGGGTTTGTTCCGGGACTCAGGCGTTAACTGTCCGAGGTACAGAAGAAGAGGTCTCATTTCTGGTCCGTCTTCATCGCGCCCAACTGCTGCACAAGAAAAGGACTTGAGTTGTATTTGAGTTTTTTAAGGGATCCGAGCTGCTTCTCTCACTTCACGACTCTGACGTCCAGATTCTGCCTCGGCTTTGATCCCCTGGCCGCCGCATCTCCATCAAACACGACTACAGATACTAAAAATACAGACTCATGATGCGGGGGTCTTCTGGGGGACTGTTGGTCCAACAGGGGAAAGGGGGTTGGGCCATCCCCCGTGTCATCAGCCGATTGGTCGTTGGCGGTCGACGTTATTCAAACGGGCCAAACCTCAACCACAATGCACTTGGTTATCTTCAGGAAGTCGTTGGTTTGGCTCAGAGACCCTCGTTGGGTACAGAAGGACCGTTGGAACACGCGCCTCCTGGGGGTCAGGCCCGTCTCCCTAGAGGTCGCCTTCTTGGCGGTCCGCCATCCCAACATGATAACGACCTGTTGACCCGCTGAGCCACGTCCATGAGACCCCTATAGAGTCAACTCAAACACAGATCCATTAGCGGGGACGAAGCCTTGGGATTTTTACGTTTTGTTGTATTTACTCGTTAAAAGTCGTAAAGGACTTTATATTGCCCCCCGTCGTGCAGGTTTGTATTTTAAAGCCCCCCCCCCCCCCCCCAACAAAAAAATAAATAAATAATATTCAGAGCAACACAAATGTCTGATACCTCCCCCCCCCTCGAAGGACCAGGGCTCATCTAGGCCAGTATACATGTTCTACTCCCCCCCCCCCCCCCCTGTACATACTGCTGAATGAACACTTTCAGGTGACTGTTGTTCTGTCATTCTTCTCACCAAAGAGTTTTTTCAAGTCGTGACCACGCTCATGTGATTATACATTGTTTTTTGGGGGGATGGAGGGGTGGGGGGGGGGGGGGTTCATAACCAACAGCAGAGCAGACGAGCGAAAAGAAAGCGACGGCTCTGCATGCGAGAAGAAGAAAAAAAAGAAGAAGAAGAAAATAATGGACTTGTGTAATCAGATGACATGTTGTTTACTTTGTATTATGCTATGCTGGTAGTTTTTAGACACTAATCGCTTTAATAGCTGTTTATGACGCTTTCAATGTTTCTTTTTCTTTTCCCTTTTCGTTCATCTTGGATAAATCCAGTGCATTATGGGAATGCTGGATTGTGGTGCTCAGGGGTTCAACATTTACAAAAAAGAAAGAAAAAAAAAAGGTGAAAGATTTTTTTTCTTTTTCGTTTTGACTTGTAGCGTATTTAGAAATAAAAATGATGCTTTTAACTTCCGCGGAACGCTTCCTGCGTCGTTCTTGTTCATGAATACCTCGTGTTACATTCACACACCGTAGAGCAGCTACAGGGAGCGACTCAGGGTTCAGTGCCTTGCTCAAGGGCACACGTCAAAAGAAAATGATTTGACTTGATGAACATTATCCATTAAACATTGTGCATTAGGAGATATACAAATAAATATAGAAATAGATATACAAATAAATATAGAAATAGATATACAAATAAATATACAAATAAATATACAAATAGATATACAAATAGATATACAAATAAATATACAAATAGATATACAAATAAATATACAAATAGATATACAAATAAGTATACAAATAGATATACAAATAAATATACAAATAAATATACAAATAAATATACAAATAGATATACAAATAAATATAGAAATAGATATACAAATAAATATAGAAATAAATATACAAACAGATATACAAATAAATATACAAATAAATATACAAATAGATATACAAATAGATATACAAATAAATATACAAATAGATATACATATAAATATACAAATACATTTACAAATAGATATACAAATAAATATACAAATAAATATACAAATAGATATACAAATAAATATACAAATAAATATACATATAAATATACAAATACATTTACAAATAGATATACAAATAAATATACAAATAGATATACAAATAAATATACAAATAGATATACAAATAAATATACAAATAAATATACAAATAGATATACAAATAAATATACGAATAGATATACAAATAAATATACAAATAGATGTACAAATAAATATACAAATAAATATACAAATAGATATACAAATAGATGTACAAAGAAATATACAAATAAATATACAAATAGATATACAAATAAATATACAAATAAATATACAAATAAATATACATATAAATATACAAATACATTTACAAATAGATATACAAATAGATATACAAATAAATATACAAATAAATATACATATAAATATACAAATAAATTTACAAATAGATATACAAGTAAATATACAAATAAATATACAAATAGATATACAAATAGATATACAAATAGATATACAAATAGTTGGTTCATCCTAATAACAGAGGTTTTTAAAACATGTCAAATATGTAATATACTAAGGATTCATCCGCACCGTGACAATCAAAGTCTCTCAAAACTCTGCCACTGCTGAATGAATCATTTAAAAAAAAACATTAATCAGATTGTAAAAGAAGAAGAAGAAAAACAACCAGATATTTAAAACACAATTCATGAGGTTTCTGCCGATTGCTTGCTGAGCAGAATTGGACGCTCTCGTTAAGCCGACCGCGGCGGTTTGCCTGAGCGCAGCATTAAGCCGGTAAAATGGGCTAAAGATCGGTTAATTAAGGTTGAGAATCCTGATGTAATTAGGAGCAGCGAAAGATTAGTGGCTGTCGATGGCGCGGCGAAGGATTCGCAGGTAATACACTTATTATTGTGGCCGGCTGAATGCTACTTTATACCTCTGAATAAACAAAAACAAATTAGCAGCGGCGGTCCGATAATGGGTTATCTTGTCAAGGGGCTGACAGGAATCCATGCCCCTATAACACAGTGTTAATTTTATGCACCACTGACAAGCGCGCCGCTAATCGATCGGGCCGCTATAAAACCAGGCGAGGCATCAATCTGCGGCGGAGGGGAGAGAAATGTACAAGCTGCTTTATTTCGGAGAAAAAGAGAAATGGAACCGGCGGCTCGACACGTAATGAAGAGCCGGCGCACGACGTGTGACGACCGCGAGGAGCCGACGCAGCAGGAAGGACGGCGAGGGCAGGAAGTAATCAGATTACCTTTCCCCAACGGTCACATTGCACACGCCGCTTTGCCACGACTTCTTTCGCGTGATATTTGGCGTTGATTGAGGATATCAATCAAAGGAAAATACGATCAGGTTTTAATCGGGCTCGGACAAGTTGCGGTTAATTTGCGTTATTCCCTTAATTCGCGCCGACAGGGGGCGTGGCTTATCTCTGTGCTTTTACTCAGTGTGAAACAGTTCTCATTTCCGCCATCTAAATAATCCCGAAATCTGCTTTATACTTTATACATCAAACATCTAACGCCTTCGTGTTTGGGCAAATCTTTCTCTTCGCTCTCTTTGCGCTGCTCGCCGGAAATTTGCATACAAATTTGGGTCGAAACGCAACTTTTCGCGTCCGTGCGTTGACTCGCCGTGGGACCTACTCAGGCAAACCATTTGCAACGCTTTGGTGTGAACGCAGCATCGAAACATCGACGCTCTACGACGAGTCTCGTCGAACTTACCGGAACACATATTAAAGCTCGAGCTTGGGCACGAATTCCGGTAAAAACGCGTTCGGCTCAATCGTTTTCTTTGAAGGATCATCTATGGCGGCAGGAAATGATCAAAGACCAAAGAATACAACCTGACTCACACCTTCAACATGTTCAAAGAGAAGCTGTGGGAGGAGCTCCGAAGCCGTCCGAAGCGTCCAGGGGGAGCGACTCGGGTTCAAACGAGAGGAACACGATTAAACTACAAGACGGATGACGGCCTCCTCGAGGCCCGGCGTCTCCGCGAGGAGAGATCGTTACTGCTGAGCGTCGGAGTCGGGATTCAAGCGGACGCTGCAAGTTGCTTCTCCTCACTCACTGAGATAAGCTCCTAAATCACCATGACGACGGGGAAGTGAGGACCGGCGGACCGTTCAGCCCTTTTCCCACGATAGAATAACACAACGCCAGAATTCATCTCCGTCAAACACCTGAAGGTCTGATAGTTACACCTGAACCAGGTTCACCTTAGGATACACTGAGCTCCTCTCCTCTCTCCTCTCTCCTTATGGACGCTTAGGATACACTGAGCTCCTCTCCTCTCTCCTCTCTCCTTATGGACGCTTAGGATACACTGAGCTCCTCTCTCCTCTCCTCTCTCCTTATGGACGTTTAGGATACACTGAGCTCCTCTCTCCTCTCTCCTTATGGACGTTTAGGATACACTGAGCTCCTCTCTCCTCTCCTCTCTCCTTATGGACGCTTAGGATACACTGAGCTCCTCTCTCCTCTCCTCTCCTCTCTCCTTATGGACGCTTAGGATACACTGAGCTCCTCTCTCCTCTCCTCTCTCCTTATGGACGCTTAGGATACACTGAGCTCCTCTCTCCTCTCCTCTCTCCTTATGGACGCTTAGGATACACTGAGCACAAGTTTTGGAAATGTCTTTAAGTGACTATACGATACGATCGAGAGGCACTTACATTTAATTTGCTCTTAAATTTTTTTCAGATAAAATCCGTGACCCGGTTGATGCTGTAACCGCCGTCTCCCGTTGACACGTCTCCGTGGTCATTAGTGCGTCCGGTCCGCCACCCCTGACTCTGTATAGCACATGACCCGACAGTGACCTGGCGGAGCTGGTGCGCCGGTAGCAACGCCCTCATGTGTTGTTTAGGAATTAGTTTTAGACGGATAAAATCAATCAGCCGGTCGATGCCGTCGCCGCCATGTCCATCCGATCATCTGAAGTCAAGCTTTTGTCGCACAAATGACAATTTTAGCCACACGTCCACGTCCAGCTCGTTCAGTCTTCCTCAGACATCACCAGCTGTTGTTCGTTGTTGTTTTTTTAATAACCCATCAGTATTGTAAACACTGAAGTCCAGCCTCTCCTATTACATCACATCACATGTCATTTAGCAGACGCTTTTATCCAAAGCGACTTACAATAAGTGCATTTCAACCTAGAGTACAAACTAAGAACAACAAGAATACAGAAAGTAACATTTCCTCAACATAGTCAAACTACAAAAGTACCATAATAAGAGCCATTCAAGTGCTACTAAAGTGCAAATCTGTGTTTTAATCCAGATATAGTTGAAAAAGGTGCGTTTTCAGTTTCCTATCTGCTTCCTCAGTGGCCATTGATTGTGATGGCGACCTTTGACCCGGGCAGTGGAGTCCTGGCAGAATGAAATGACCTCGTCAGTCAGGGGGGGATCCGCACCGCCGCGCCCAACGACCGGACGCCGCCCCGTCGATACCAATTAGCAACGGCTGCACGGCCGGCGCGTCTTAGCCTAGCTTAGCACAACCGCTGCTAGCCAGGGGAAACGGTTTGCTATTACGCAACATTGATATTCAGAATTTATTGCATTGCTATATACGACAACAAATAATCTTTACCACTAACTAGCATATTTTGGAGCTTTAATCTCCATCACATGCTCTTCATTTAAAAGAGTTCTGGATGATGAAGACAAAAGTTACCTCACAGAATTACCACAATGTGCATATTTAAATTCCCCCTAAATTCAACATAAGCTGGTATTAGATAAGTCTTCATGATGGTCTTCATGTGATTAATCAACTGTATAAGTTATATTCTTTTCACCTGTAGTCTGCAACAGGTTTGTAATTTTACATCTCTTAAAAGGAGGTTTTCTCTGAATTAATTATGTTTCTGATTCCTCTCCTACATCCATCAAACTTTACACTTTCATTAAATATATCCTGAATGTTTCTACAGAAGGGTTTGTTCATGGATCACAGCCGGAGTTACGCACTGAACATTGTGTTCTTAAGAACACGTGAACAATGGAACCGCTTCTCCCTCACGCACACCGTTAGCCGCGTTAGCTGTTAGCGTCGTTAGCGCTGTGAGCTAACGGCCTGGTGGAGGCTTTAGAAATACTCCCAATCTTCGATATAGCGTTTCAGAAAACTTCTAATGCAAACAAATGATTGTTTTGAGTCATATCCACTAGTTAGCATTCATTCTTTCCCCAGTAGAGGCAGCTCAGTGGGTCAGGGGGTCGTCCTGCGAGCCCGAGGTCGTCGGTTCGATCCCCGCTCTCCCCGTTAGCAAGTCTGCGGGGAACGCCGAAGGAACGCTTTCGCCGACCGGACCGGTTGCTCGGCAACAGTTTGACAAGCTGTTTCCGGTTCCGCTCCCTTGGTTTGGATGCATTTTTGTTCATATTCAATATAAATACTGTTTATAAGGATATGTGTGTGTATGTACAGTATGTGTGTATGTCACATTTAAATGTGTCTCCTAGAACTACCTAACCTCATTCGCCACCCCCTTGGATGGACACACACACACACACACACACACACACACACACACACTTACACACACACATTTGTCTATATTTGTTTCGTCCTCCCCTTTTGAGACAGTACAAAGAAGGAATGTATGAAAACCAAAACAAATACATAAATACACGAGGAG
>CM070094.1:1450000-1627500 GCA_036178185.1 Liparis tanakae
TAAGGCCGCTCGCCGTCTGACGGCCAGCAGACAAACTCCTGAGGACGGCTGCGACCTCCACTCGACCTCCACTCGACCTCCGGCTCCACGGCTGATTTCCCGGGTGGACTCCCCCCCCCGTTAGTGCGGCCGCCACGTTGAGTGACCGGTGACTAGTTGGGCCTCGAGGCCCCGCGGCACCACGGCAGATTAATAACCGCTCACTGCGGGGGACCTTTAGTGTCACGACGCCGGGAAAGAGCCGAGCCTCGAGGTCGCCAGAGGTCAACGACGTTCCCTTCAAACGGCCCGTTACCTTCACGCTGAAGAGGAATTTGATACCAAAGAAACAAAAACGGTAAATGTTGTCATCCAATCAAGAGCGTCTGACGAGTGACTGAGGCTGTGCTGCCCCCCTGTGGAGGAGAAGTGTAACTGACAGATCTGAACCCTCTGATGGGACAGGTGCATCTTTAAAAAAAAAAACATTCATAAAAGATTGGCGTAAGACAATGCCTCATTTGCATATTTAAACATAACATTTGAGACACATTCAGTGCCTTAATGTGACTAACTGGTGAAGTTTCACCATTAGTTATTCAAAATGTCTAATTCTACAAAACAGCTTTTTAAAAGAATGCGTTTCTCTAAAAAAAATGTGTTAAAGATCTTTAACAGGTGTTCACACGTCATTCATAGCGTGTTTTATAAGACATTTTATTACAAAAAACATGGGGGGGGAATCATTATTGTCCAGCTGTTGACAGTATTTTGATACAAATTGATATCTATAATCCATAATCTATAATCCCGTCTGTAAAAACCATTGACTTTACAAAACAAGAGGAAACGCATGAGAGAGAAAAGGTAATGCTCTTCCAGAATAAGGAGGGGGCGGATGAGGATGGATCCCCGTCTCTGATTGGCCGGTCAGACATGTAGTTACTCACGTCTGCCACTAAAGCTTCACGAACAAAACTCCAACCAGCAGGAACAGAATCAATTTAGTGGGATTTAGTTTGGGCCTTTTCCAAGAACAACGGATTATTTATTTTAAACCACACACACACGCGCACGCACGCGCACGCGCGCGCACACGCACACGCACAAACGCACACACACAGGACCACGATTAAAATTTTAAAGTTTACAGATACAGAAGATGAAAATAAAAGACTATTTAATAACAAACCGGGTGAATCTGAAGCGACGGCGAGTCGCCGTGAGTCCGTTAACGGACCTGGATTAAAACTCAATACGGCGTGAGGCGTGCGACTCGGACCCGACACCGCTCCACGAAACACTGCGAACTAAAATCCACCGACGGCTGTAAAGATGCTAAAAAAGGTGCAAAACAATGAAATCATTTTTGAATGTAGACCTTTCCGGAGAGCAGAGCGCCATCGAGCGACGGCGTTGATGAGTTCATGTCCTTCCAAATCAAGACTCCTCGCCGCCGCCTTGGGAGGAGCCCTTCACCTTCACCCCCCCCTCCCCGTTACGCCACGCGCCCTTCATCCACTTCATCGTGACGTCGGGATTAAACCGACACCGAGGCCGGATGCGTCCGGCAGACCTTCACGTCGCCGTCCGTGCCGCGGTCACGCGTCGCTCGGAGGAGTTTGGGGTCCCTGAGATCGAGCTCCTGGTAGCCGGGAGTCCTCGTGACGCAGTAGCTGCCATGTTTGTAGTCCTTTTAACTCCCGGCTCGGGCGCCGACCGTCTCCACCGGGCGCCCGTCGGCCCGCGTCACAAAACACAACAAAGTCAAAGTTCAGAAACGGGTCAGTGGACTGAAGGTCAGGCCTTTGGCACCAAGGAACTCTTTCAATTCACATTATGTCCAAAACAACTCGGAACCAATGGTGTGTGTGTGTGTGTGTGTGTGTGTGGGGGCAAGTGTCTCACCCACATGGACGACTTGAAACCCACGAGTCACGTCATTATTGCTCCGACTGAATTACAAAAGGGGCCGTTGGGGACGTGAGAGCGGGACAACCCTCGGCTCACGGCGGTTCTCCTGCCTCTTCCCGGGCGTTCACCACTCCGGTCGGCGTGGAAGAGGCCGAGCCGGGCAAGAAGAGGAGGAAGAGGAAGAAGAGGAAGAAGAGGCTTGAGTCCCATTCACATTTACATGATGTGCAAGTAAACAAATTGGTATCAATGACGCGTTCAATGGCCTGAACACTGGAGCAGAACAAATAAAGTATAAACAAACATTTAGGCAAGGAAGGAGGAAGGGTTATTTAAAAAAAAAAAAAAAAAAATATATATATATATATATATATATATATATATATATACACACACATATATACATATATATATACATATACACACACATATATATAAAATATGTATTTTATATATATATATATATATATATACACACACATATATATATATATATATATATATATATACACAAGGTGATATTATATACATATATATACACATATATATATATACACAATATATGTTTTTAGGTCATAATGATGATCTATGATGAAATACAAAGGAATTACTGATTGAATTAAATGTCTGATCTCCCTGTAACGTAAACCAAGTCTAATACTAGGAAATATTTAGCTACGCCACGACTTAACTACCAGGAACCAAAGCTAAAGAACCTGGTTTCACTGGACAGAACCACGGCGTAGACATCAGAGAATATTGTTCTAAACTAAAGGTGACATCACCATCGTGGACCGAGGAAGACGGATCATCTGATCCAATGCCGTTACAGTTCTGTCGGTGTGACAGCACACACGCATCGACACACCTGGATCGGTTCTGAACGCCGTGAGCACGTCCGGGTCATCGAGGAGCTCGTGGGTACCAATTTGAATGCTTGTAGGTAAAAAATAAAATGCCGTGTGCAACATAGTCCGCACTACTAAAAGGAAACAGGCCAGAGGTCCAGGGAGGCGTGGCTCAGTCCAGCGAAATGATGTCCGACATGCCGCCGTCCCCGCCCCCCCCGCCGGCCCCTCTCCCCGTGATGACCCGGGTCTCGTGGAGGGAGGCGGCGGCGGCGGCGCCGTGGCTGCCGGTGTCGTAGTGGCCGCTGGAGGACGACACCAGAGCCGAGCTGGTGCTGGCCGCCGCCGCCGCCGCCGCGCTCTGCATGCTGCTCGTCAGGTTGTCCAGGAACATCTGGGGCCGGTAATGCTGGGGGGGGGGGGTTGGACAGTTACAAAATGTAATAATAATCTGCAAAAAAAAGCTACAAACTGGAACCGTTTCTGAAGCATTGGGTGAAATGTGTTCCGTACGTAAAACCTCATACACCTGGTTTATTTTCATAAAGCAATGAATGAACAATAGAGACTAGATAGAGACTCCTTAGTTACACATTGAGTTATTTTAGTTTTTAATGTCACTGTCGCTTTTCTGTTGTTCATCCTATGTTTTACACTACTTGCTATAAATATGTAAAACTATAAAATGAGCATCATCTATAAATCTACACATGCAACTTCAATACGTCTGTACATGTCTTATTGATGCCTACTTTCAGTTATTTTTCTAAACTAAAAACAACCGCATGTAGGCAACGGAAACCAACTCCTCTTTGCTACACGCTGTAAAAGTACTTATTTTAAAGATTCATTCATTAAAAAATATGTTTCTGCATGTGTCCCTTAGCGACCCCATAACCTTTGAAGTGAAGGAGAAAGCCTGAATGTCACTTTGACGTTTGTGTTCTGGTTTAGCTCAGAGTCTTAGGAACCGAAGAGAGACGGAAACAAACAAACCTGAGAATCAGATTGAATCAAGGAAAACAAATCCAGACCTGCAGGAGACAAGACAGAAAACAAACCATCAGGGTTCATCCACACGACCAATGAACAGGTTCATCCACACGACCAATGAACAGGTTCATGCACACGACCAATGAACAGGTTCATCCACACGACCAATGAACAGGTTCATCCTCATGACCAATGAACAGGTTCATCCTCATGACCAATGAACAGGTTCATCCACACGACCAATGAACAGGTTCATGCACACGACCAATGAACAGGTTCATCCTCATGACCAATGAACAGGTTCATCCTCATGACCAATGAACAGGTTCATCACATGACCAATAAACAGGTTCATCCACATGACCAATGAACAGGTTCATCCTCATGACCAATGAACAGGTTCATCACCATGGTGACCAATGAACAGGTTCATCCTCATGACCAATGAACAGGTTCATCCACATGACCAATGAACAGGTTCATCCTCATGACCAATGAACAGGTTCATCACCATGGTGACCAATGAACAGGTTCATCACCATGGTGACCAATGAACAGGTTCATCCTCATGACCAATGAACAGGTTCATCCACACGACCAATGAACAGGTTCATCACCATGGTGACCAATGAACAGGTTCATCCACACAACCAATAAACAGGTTCATCCTCATGACCAATGAACAGGTTCATCCTCATGACCAATGAACAGGTTCATCCTCATGACCAATGAACAGGTTCATCCTCATGACCAATGAACAGGTTCATCCTCATGACCAATGAACAGGTTCATCCACATGACCAATGAACAGGTTCATCCACATGACCAATGAACAGGTTCATCCTCATGACCAATGAACAGGTTCATCCTCATGACCAATGAACAGGTTCATCCTCATGACCAATGAACAGGTTCATCCTCATGACTAATGGGGTTCATGGACTTTAAGCCAAATTTCCATGACAAACATTTTTTTTTTATCTTGTTGTATACGTGAAAAGGTGAGAAAATATCGTATTTAAACTAACAATGAGAATTCAAAAGCATACGGTATATATCCTTAAATGACACAAATTAATGAGTCAATAGTTTGAATAAAAGAATAAACATTTATGTTAAATGTGCGAGTATGAAAGAGCGAATGCCGGCTTATATTTAGAGCGTCATTCTTTTAAAAGAATATTAATTATTTAAAACTCAGTGTAAAATGAACATGTCAATATAACACATTTCCAGGACTTTTCCAGAAGTTTGGGGATTTTTTCCCCCCCAGGACTTTTCCAGGCCTGGAAATAGCCATTTAAAAATTCCAGGACTTTTCCAGGTTTTCAGGGACGATACGAACCCTGGATCACTAAACAGTGCATCATAGCTGAGGCGCTTACAGTCTCTCTCGCTCTCTCTCCCCCCTGACTCACTCTGCATGTCTGTCGGGATGCTGGCCAGCGTGGACGGGTGGAAGGGCACGGCGTAGTCGGCCAGCGTGGAGCTCAGATAGGACGGGTCCAGGCTCTGGACGCTGGGCCCGCGCACCGTGGGCTGGTAGCTCAGCACCCTGGGGAGAGCGGAGCGGTTACCGGAGCATTCAGCGCGGGTCATACGCAGAGGGATCCGGTGGACTTCTTTTTTGGCTAAGTGGGTGGAATGCACTGTTTGGAGGAACACGGTCGGGGTGCGGCTCACCCCTTGGCGTGCATCTCCTCGCTCTTGCAAATGTAAACGCAACGCTTCTTCAGCGGAGGGTCCGATTCCTCTTCGTCGGAGGAGGACGAGGAGCTCTCCAGGGTCAGGTCGATCACGTCGGCCTTCTTGGCGGCGCCGGGCTCGGCGGAATGGGACGTCGCCGACTGGCGTAGAGGGGCCGAGGCTGGAGGACAAACAGGGGCAGGAAGACGACATGCCGCGCTTTAACAAACACACACAACTCGATTGTATGGTTCTGAAGCGCAGACATCACAGTGAGATCACTTTGAATATAGATCCTGAAGGGTCACTCTAATAAAGTTAAAATGCTGTGGACAGGGTTCTTACACATTTTGAACGATGGATTTCCAGGACTTTCCCAGGACTTAAAACCAAATGTCCAGGACCATACAGAATTCTCGGTGTATACATGAACATTTTTGAAAATGTAGTATTCAAAGAATGAGAATTACGAAGCATACAACACACCTTAAATGAAACAAATGACATCATCCCGACCGCTTCCTGAGCTACTGTTGCTATGGCCAGCGAACTTCCCAGTTACGGTGCGTTCACTTGCAACGGAAAAAAATTATAATTGCACCGATAGTATGAGAGCGTACGCCGGCTTCTATTTTGAGTGTCTTCCTTTCAAAAATTATTTTATACTTGGCGTAAATGAACACGCGAATATAACAAATTTTTCAAAACTTTTATGATTTATGTATTTTCCATGACTTTTCCAGACCTGGAAATTACTATTTTAAAATTCCATGACTTTTCCAGGTTTTCCATGACCCTGTGTGGAAACATTGACATTCAAACACATCCTGACAAAATTTATCAAATTGACCGTCGCCACCAACTCATTTTTACTAGTAGAGCTTGAACGCACCGCAAGTGGACGCGCCCTCCGTGAGCCGTTTGATGAACTCGGGTTCATGTTGTGTGTTTGACTCCGTCTTCACTCAGTCATGTGACGTCCTTCCTCCACCGATTCAAACGACGCGACGCGCTTACCTTCGATCTTTGGGAGCGACTGCGAGGACACCTTCACGGCCTCCTTCTTGGGTCTCATGGGACACCAGGTCCCGTCCTCCTGGAACTTGATTTCGTCCACGTCGGAGCAGTCGTTCAGGATCTCCAGGAACAGCCTGCGGAGCAGAAGAGTCACGTCGATGGGACGTCATCCTCAGCTTCCTGTGTTCAGGCCCCGAGGCTCTCAGGACTAAGGACTTCAAGTTCTTCTGGGAATCTCCAAGTTAATTACGCTGAAATTGTCATTTTAAACCCTATATTAACTGTTTAGGTATATGCTTTTGGCCCCGATCCAAAACCTTCAATATGTACGTCTGATACTCGGAACGTCTGGAGTTAAAATATATAAAACTAAATGAGTTCCAATCCGTATCGGGAGTTTCTCTAAAGGTTAGGATGAACGATGGGGACCAATGAGAATGCTCTACCGGGCCTTTATACGTGTTCAACGGAAGGTTCTGCTTCCTGCAGGCAGAGGATCTGTGGACCCGCAGCGCCATCTGCTGGAGGTCAGCTGTGGTGCGGCAGCTGACCTCCAGCCTGAGCTCATTTGAACTCCCTCTGGTCAACAGGGCGCCAGAGAGAGAGAGAGAGAGAGAGAGAGAGAGAGAGAGAGGGTGCTGCGGTACCAACCCGTCGATGATGAGGCTCTCGTACGCCGCCTTCTTGTCGCACACGGGGCAGATCCACGTGGGCTTCTTCTCGTTCATCTGCAGGTAGAGGGCGGCGTCGAAGCACTGCAGGTGGGAGCAGGTCACCGCCCGGCACGGCGCCGTCAGACGCATCTTACCCAGCTGGTGGTGGTGTGTGGGGGGGGGGGGGGTCATAAAGTCACACTTGATGCAAAGTGGTACAGAAACATGAAACATGAAACACGTAGATGTCGTCTGATATGTTACAAAACAATGTTGCGGTTCTACCGTCTCGAGACACCGACGCCGAGTATCGTTGTGTTTATCAGACTAATTGGAAATACATGTGAAAGATTTTGGAAACACGATTTGTTGCATGCAATCCACTCGAGTTGAGTCTTTGACAGTTGTTTTAAACCAACCGCTGCAATAAAAGGATCACATTGAGCCGAGCGTCACTGCGTCTTTGGTCGTTGAGCGGCTACAGAAAGAGAATTAAGACACATTTAAAAAAAGGTTTCTTTCATCAAGACTTTTCTCCCATGGAGTCATTTGTTGACTTTACATAAACACGAACGTCTCCTCTCAAGAGAGACATGAAGGTGAAAGACGCCGTGGTCTCCAGTTCCCTGTGTGTCTGCCTGTTGTGTACTTGTTGTTGTGACTCCTGGATGTGAATGATTACATCACAGTGACTCCACTTACCGGGCACATGAGTGAGACGCGGAGGCTCGTCGTCGCCACCTCGCTGTCTGGGTCCGCCGTCAGCTTCTCTTTGACTGGAGCGCAGGAGGTCAGAGAGAGAGAGAGAGAGAGAGAGAGAGAGAGAGAGAGAGAAAACAATATGGGGAAACCAACAAATCCAAAGAGAAACCAGTCCTGTGAACCAGACTGTGTGTGTCATTTAAATCATTTAAATGACCAAACACATTTCAAAATAAAAGTCTGCCGTTCATTCCGCCGCTGGCTCCTCCTGCCTACGGGTATGAGTGGATTTGTTTTTATTAAAGAATAGCCGCTAAAAGAGTTCATCTTATTTGTGAATGAAGATGTTTGGGTCCAGCAGGTGTCAGGTGGTCAGCTTCTCTATTCAGGGACAGGTGGTTTGGGGGTTTGGGGGGTTCAGAGTCCGGCCGTGTCCACCGGTGACCTCGTTACAGCCGGAGGGTTTTTGGGGCTTTGTCGATAAACGAGGTTTCTAGTCGAGTAAGAACCCGTAAAAAAAGGTTTCACACGAGAAGCGTGTTGGCGGACTCAACTCGCCTTCAGAAGTCTGAATCAGTCGGTTTTCAGAGCAATAATAATAATAATAATAATAATATAACAAAATATGATTGTCTGATTTATGTTTTCTGTTTTTGTTGTTTTAAAAATCTGAGCAAACACTTTAAATCTGTAGACTACTGCCTAATAGTCTTATTATTGCCTAATAGTCTAATTACCTCCTAATAGTCTTATTACTGCCTAATAGTCTTATTACTGTCTAATAGTCTTATTACTGCCTAATAGTCTAATTACCTCCTAATAGTCTTATTACTGCCTAATAGTCTTATTATGGCCTAATAGTCTAAGTACCTCCTAATAGTCTTATTACTGCCTAGTAGTGTTATTACCTCCTAATAGTCTTATTATTGCCTAATAGTCTTATTACTACCATTTTTATGATAACTGCTCATATCCTGTGAGCCTAAATAAGAATACTTATTATTTTTTAACAAAGGTTAAATGTTATTTCACAAGTTTCAAGAAGTGCCTCCAATTTATTTTTGAATGCCTCTGGATGAAGTCAGTGGGGCTCAAATGAACCCCCCAAAAAGATGTCAGTGTGTGAATGTCCTACCCTGCTGCAGTGCATACAAACACACCGGCCTGGTACCTGTGTAACCAGACTTTCCGGAGTAACCTGGTATCTAGTGTGCAGGTGAACACACCGATAGCGGCTTGTGTGTGTGAGTGTGTGTGTGTGTGTGTGTGTGTGTGTGTGTGTGTGTGTGTGTGTGCGTGTGTGTGTGTATGAGCCACACTGAGCTGCTCGTGGTCCACTGGGAGTTACTTAGTGCTCTGGAGTGGTCCGGGTTCCGGATGCCCTTCATCCTCAGCCTCTGCAGCAGCAGCGGAGACGTCAGCTGCCTCACCAGGTACACGGACATGGAATAGGTCTGAAAGAACACGACGGCAACAACAAAGGGCCGTTACTGTCCCTGAACACAACCCCAGCACAGGGGAAGAGACGAGGGAGAGAGAGAGAGACAGAGAGGAAGAGAAAAGGGAGGGTGATAATCTCACTTTGCCAATTTCCGGCGCCCAGGTCACAGAGATCTGATTGGGCACCGCCGAGGAGAGTCGCACCAGGGAGGTGATGTTCAGAGGTCTCCCCGGTCTCTTCTGTTCCACGCCGTTCTTCGGCGGCGGTGCGTAGCCCTGGGGAACAGAAGGCGGTGTTAGCGTCCGCGTGGCGATTGGCTTCTTATGGGGACGGTTCTGGAGTGATGGAACTAGCACTTACTGGCAAAGGAAAAAGTTTCCCGTTAACCTTTATGCAAAGACTGTTTGGGTAGTTATCCTCTTGAGGGCAACTTGTCTCTGACAAGCAAAACCTGACGGCACAAAAGAATAAATTTAGAGAACACGGATATGGAAAAATAATAAGCAGACTCTTCATTAATATAGAAAAAGGAATAAGTGTTAGGGTTTAAATAGAAGTCAGAAAAACGTGTATCCTGGATATTGTCGTGCTGTTTTCAGAACCAGCATTTCTCCTATTTACAGTCAATATGTATTTGTAATAAACCTGTAATTGGAGTCATCCCCAAAAACATACATCCAGTTATTAAGTCTAATTAACTCAACACTTTACTTTGTTTTGTATTTTAGTAGTGGTATTAGTATTTTGTATTGTGTTTTGTGTTTTTTATTTGTAGCTTTTATTTTTTGTTATACTCTCATGTACATTCACTGCTGTGATCCTGAAATGTCCCCACTGTGGGACTAATACATGAATATCTTATCTTATCTTATTATTTAAACCATTTTGCTCACCTTATACTTAGAAATGACTTTATTAAAGTTTCTGCAAGGAACTTGTATTTGTTGTCGTTTGAGCTCCAGAGTTTTACTTTGCAGGGTCAAGTTTGAAAAAAAGAACTATAAATAAATAGCCACACCAACTCAAATGTGGTTTAGTTTTCTTTTGGATTAAAAATTGACACGAATCTCCAGATCTAATACGTACAGGCCAGAAAACCCTGAAGAGTCTCACCTCAGTTGGATCTGAACCATATAGTCCCGTCTCCCTCCCGGCAGGAAGTCCCTGTCAACACACGAGGGCGAACATGCTCAACATATCCAGGATCTACTTCACGGCCGCGGCCCGTCCTCAGAGGCGTCCTCAGAGGCGTCCTCAGAGGCGTCCTCAGAGGCGTCCTCAGAGGCGTCCTACCTGGAGATGCACACTTCGCGCACTTGCTGTGGCGTCAAGGCGAAGATGAAATACTTTTCTTGGTGGTACCTCTGAGCCGGACTTGCTCCTGAGAACACAAACACATTCTCCATTATCTCAACTGTTGTAGTTCTCGACCGTCGTAAGATGAACGGACGAGGCCGTGATCATTGTTCTTTTCCGACTATATCTGGATTAAACCACAGATTATCCCTTCAGTGACTCGTAAATATCTTATTATGGTACTTTTGTAGTTTGATTATGTTGAGGAAATGTTACTTTCTGTATTCTTGTTGTTCTTAGTTTGTACTCTAGGTTGAAATGCACTTATTGTAAGTCTCTTTGGATAAAAGCGTCTGATAAATGACATGTGATGTGATGTAATGTAATGTTTACGTCACCGTCCCACCGTACGATACGACCTCAATAGGTTTGACGTTAACTTATCGTACAATGACGTGACCTCGAGTCACGTTGACGACTTATTGTGCGACATGAACGCGATCAGTTCTTGCATGACGGACTAGCCGTGCGATGTCCGGACACCGTTCGGCTACCCTTGATATTGCCCGTTTAGTTTTTACAAGTGTTAGTTTGAACAAGACTGTCACATCAGGGTCCCCTACTCGTTGAACACACGGCCTTCTGCAAACATAGCACAGAGTATCAAACCAGCCTGGTAGTCCATTTAACGTCATGTTTTGGTTGTGTAGTTCTATTTAGCAAAGATACTGACGGTCTGGTTTTCATAGTCCAATGTCTAAATGTCTGTGTCCCTGCATGTGCCGTATTGCACACCATGCTGTTGACTCCATGTTGTGTTAGTGTGACAGGATGATACGATGGTAGAAGGACCGGGAAGCCATCACGTCAAAGACGGCGTTTGATCACAGAGCTGGTCGGGAAAGGAGTTAAATGCTGTTTATGAACTATTATGTCTTCATGCAGATCATTTGGGGTGTAATGCCACTGAACGATGGAGGTTGGCTGATCCGAGGGTCCGTATTCCTTTGGTTTTCAGTCACTTCCGTATTTACAAGTCGGAAACTCGTGTGACATGTTGGTGGCATTACCCACGAGCCATGTCACGGCTCTTTACCTAATTTAAAGAGTTAATAAGTATAAAACACACTGACCTAGACTTGAAGGCTTGATGAGGACGTCCAGCACGTCGTAGAAGGGCAGCGGCTTCATCTGCACATCGGGGTGGACGGGGGGGATGAGAGGCTCTGGCTGCTGGAGATTCATGCTGGTTTCGGGCGTCGTGTCTCACCGGTCAACGGGCGGACGTCTGCGTTACAGGACCCAGGGTGTCTACAGGAACAAACAAGGTACATGTAAGACGTTTTAAGGACCCGCGGACGCCCTGAGGACCAGCTCCTGCAACCAGAGAGCCGGGAGGTCAGCACAGGGACCCCTCTGGCGGCGGAGGTCGAGGGGTCAGGGTGTCTACGATAATCCTGGAGTGTACGACCACTTTGCTACGCTACGACACGGAGCCCCGTTAAACACCACGGCCGATCAGAAGCCACGGCGGGACACTGATGAGCAGCCAGAGCCTCGTGTTATTTTAGTCACGAGTTTGTCTCCCAGCGATGATGAAAACGAGATAACAGGATATAAAAGGACTGTTATTGTCAATAGAGTCTGGTGTATTTGACAAGAGAGAGAGAGAGAGAGAGAGAGAGAGCTATAACGGCTGTTTCTGGGTAAACAAAGGATTTTACTCTTAAGCAAAAACCTCAGTAGAGTGAGGTCTGTTGTGTTGTCTTGTAGTAGCAACAGGAGCCCGTCGGTGGCCATGCGGTGGTTCACTTTTGACACGACAATCTGTCGGCTTTCGCCATCTTTATCTTTTAATATTCAGGCCCCCAGGCAGCTCACCGCTATGTTGACCCTTGTTTTCTTTTTTTTCAAACACAGGATTATTCTCAGTCTTTCTTCATCGTAGGATTTCCCCCAATTGTCACGAGGAAGAACTGAACATGTTGTCTGAACACCGCATTATATGATATGATATATGATATTATGATATGATAGTATGATATGCAGTGTTTACCCTATACCATTATAACAGGGGGGCGGCCCGCCACCCTGAAATCTCCGCCCACCACCCTGTCATCTTCGTCTACCTACCTACTATTGAAAGTCACAGATAAATATAAATAAAAAAATAACAAAATACTAAAAAACTAAATACTAATATTCATTATATTCATTAAGAAAGAAAAATGCAATTAAAAAGATGATTCTTCTAGACAAAACTGTTTTTTATTACATATGTAGACGTGTGTGTAGGTACATGTATAGATGTGTGTGTAGGTACATGTATAGATGTGTGTAGGTATATATATATATATAGATGTGTTTAGGTACATATGTAGATGTGTGTAGGTACATATATAGATGTGTGTAGGTACATATATAGATGTGTGTAGGTATATATATATATATAGATGTGTGTAGGTATATATATATATAGATGTGTGTAGGTACATATATAGATGTGTGTAGGTACATATATAGATGTGTGTAGGTATATATATATATAGATGTGTGTAGGTATATATATATAGATGTGTGTAGGTACATATATAGATGTGTTCAGGTACATATGTAGATGTGTGTAGGTACATATGTAGATGTGTGTAGGTACATATGTAGATGTCTGGCTCGGCGAAATGAGGTGACCTCTTATGTATTTCTGTACCTGTTCCTCTAGGTGGGTGTATCGGTGGGTGTATCAGTGGGTTGGGTGGGTTTGTTGTCTGTTTGTATACGTTAACAAAAAGATTAAAAACAATGGAAATATCAGTTAAAGTACATGTTTACTGTGTCAATGTTTCCAAATAAAAAAAAATTATACAGTTAAAATGATTATTTGGGTGATTAACGAGCCAGTACACTGCTTAATACTGAGGTTACATACTTGTACATAGTTTTTGTTTGTTCAGGGTCAGAGCTAAACGAACGCCAGGTGTACTTCGACACGGTGACGCGCTGACCTCACGCGACACAGCGGGCTGTTCTCCTGCTGAACTCACGCGAGATTAACGTCGCATAAACAATAATCGATTAGCTTCGGGAACACTCGGCGGTGTACGAGGACAAGGCGTGTCGACGAGGAGAAGACCATAGTATGAACATGACGCCGAGTGGGTCATGTGTTGTTGTTGCAGACAGGTGTGCAGCCTTTGGCTAGCTGGGTGTACCTGCGTGTTGTTGGCTGCAGGGCGTCGGTGTCGTGCCGGCAACGGTTAGGATGACTCGCGGAGCATTCAGCACGTTCAACGTGTGTGACGTCACAGACCGTTAACCCCGCTCGGTGTGTTAACACAGTTCAGTGATGGTGTCAGCTCGAGCTAACAAGGAACCTGCTAGCAGCCGTTAGCACGAATGCTAACACTTCTCCTCTCTCTGCGCTCCGAGTGCGCGCGCTCCCGCCTCGCGAACCGAGAGCGGGAAACCGTCGGCCGGTCGAGTCGTCCCGGCTTCGAGTTGCGTATCGCGAATGTCGACAGAAGTAAGACGAGTGTTTGCATTTGTTTGCCTACCTGAAACTCTTCATTCGCCGCCATCTTGTTGTTCCGGTCATCCCGCCTAGCGTAACTACTTCCGGGTGACGCCACAGCTGCCCCCCCGGCCCCATCTATTGTGAGTCCTACATGGGCCATAAATAAACAACAACAAAGTGACCGGATTGCAAATTATGCTGCAACATAGTTTACTAATCGTTTCCCCGCATTCTTCTTCAATGGAAGTCAGCAACATGGGTCAATGGCTGCATGTTACACACATTTGTCCTTTCAAAATAAACGTCCATCGCCCCACTATGTTGGATTGAGGCAACATAACTTCTTAGTGGTATATCTTGGGGGAAATAGATTGGAATACTCGGTTGGGTACGTAGTTGGCGCTATGGTTTAAGACAAGATGGCCGTCTGAGTTTTCAATAACTAGTTACCGAAGTGGTTTCGATTATTTTAGAATAACAGTGTGCTCTTATTTTGAAATCATTTGTTACCCAATCAGATTGTATGAGTGTATGTGGTTTCAGCTCTTGGTATTTGCTCTGCAAAACTATTTACCTGTCAAACAAATTAAAATGCAATTAAACTTTCGGTATTCCCTAAGTTTTAATGTAAAAAGTCAATTAAAATGTAATAGTTCCTGTTTCCAATCGTCTTGAGACCGTTTGAACTGAGTTGATGCCATGTGTCATTCTATTGTATGTGTTGATTCTTTTTTTAAGGTCCCTATTGTTATTTTGTTGTGTGTTCACTGTCACATCTGCTTTTGATTTGATTTAACTTCATCTTTCTCTTGCACATCATGACAGACATTAAAAATAAGCAGTTGTTTCATGCACCAGAAGCCATTGCATCTGGATTGCATTTGGATTTGACATGGCTATTGAAGAGTTACGTAAAAGAAGGGCCTTTAAAAAATAATATGGCTGGGGGGAGAGAGCAGATTTTAAACTGCAAAAGGTGGCAAAAAATGAAAAAATAAATACTATCTTTGAGATTCACAAAGCTTGAATTTTTTCATGGAGACATTCAATAATAATATTTATATTGCACACCATACGTAGACTTTTTGCTTAAAGGGTCAGTTTGCTTGTATCACCTGGAGCAAATATCCAAAGTTAGTTGCAGAGTTAGTGGCAGTAAAAAAACAAAACTGTAATTTCTTGTATAGAGAAACATTTAAAAAAAGATAGAACATAAATGTGTCAAATGACCAGTACATTTTCAATATTAGTAAAAATAATAATAATCACAGTAAATAAATGTATTTATATATATTTGAGATTCCTTCTTTTTACAGTTGTTTTCATACACACATTCATCTCCTCGCACACTTCACACAGAAACTTTATAATATGCATTTCTCTGTGGAGGTGTGAATAAAGAGCGTTTTAGAGAGGAGCTGTCACTATGTGGCAGCAACAAGAAGTCCAGAATGACACTATAGTCCTCTTGTTCTCTGGTTTCCTGTTGAATGATGACCGCGCAGTTTCATGATTGAGCGTTTGTTCTAATAAATAAGAATTATGCGATTGGGCCTAACGTAGTGAAATAAAGATTCTGGTGTCAGGCATTTATTTGAACGTGCATAGTAGGGTTGAGTTAATCTGAGCTGATGAGTTAATGACCGTTGATCTCGTTTTTCTTTCAACCCAAAGCACTTTTTGTGTTCATAGTCGTGTCTGTGTTAATGCATAGTATACTTTTTTCACAAGGTTGTGAATTTGTTTTTCAATTACCTATTTATTTGTTAAACTGTTGGAAGTCCGATCTCAGCTCCAATAAGTCGAGACAACAACGTGTGTAGCCAAAATACAGACACTCAGATCCTTAAGGACAGAAATAGTCCAATTAAAACATGTTTTATCAGTTCAGAGCCCTGGCTTCAAAAATGTAAACAAATTACTAATAGAAGATATATAATTATATGTTCCTACCCTCTTCTCCACAACTTAACAAATTAACTCAATACAGCAGCAGAGGGGATAGCGCCAGTGGCGGCTCCTGAAACAATTCTCAGGGGGGGCAATTTTTTTGATAGGGATTAACCCTCCCAAAACCACAGAACTTCAGACGGCTGTCTATGTGTAGCTTCGTCACAAGGCCATCAGGTCATGTGACTCCAGTCAGTGTGATGGTTGTGACTGAACTCTGTCTGTGAGCTTGTAGTTAGTTCATAAGCAGACAGACAGTCTGAGCTGTCAGTGAGCTGCTGTCAGTAATCCAGCTCCTTGTCTTTGATTTGGTGATTTTTTCAACAAGATTTAAATAATTATAATAATAATAAATATGAGAATTTGTGACTCCTGCATCTGTGCTTTTTCAAATAATAGAATAAATACAATTGCAATCACTTTCAAGTGAACCAGATTGCTCCAACAGACAAGAAAAAAAAAAGCTCAATGTTGAGCTTTTGTTTTGAAGGACAACAACAGAATAGCCGAACTCACCGAGGTAAGACCTGGCAACTCGCCAAGAATCTCAGCTGTCGCGCATGCGCAACCTGTTAATGTCGTAACGTAAACATTTACAAGAAGGTACTGGCATTTCAACAATTATTTATTCATCACTTAGTTGAATGTCGGTGTACTTTGGCCGTGTGTAATATGTGAAGTTATCAATAAAGGTCTTTCTGCATTTCCCCTGCGCCCCACCTGTAGTCCTAGTTCTCCTCTCTCGGGGAGCACAGCTGACAACACGGCTGTCAGAGAACCCGTTTTCAGGCGTTCATTAGAATCAGACGGAGATCTTTTCTCACGTCGATCTTCCAGTCAGGAAGAAAACGTTTCAGAAGAACTTTAGAAAATGTTCGAGAATGAGGAACAATGTGTTTCTGATTTTATTTTCATTTTATTTTGGAGAGTGACAGGGAACGTCTCCGAGGTCGACCGGCCGATCGCGATCGACGGGTTGGCGACCGACCGCTGCTCCGGGAGGTCCTGATTGTCTTGTTCCCGATGTGTCGTCATTGTTACGCCGACCGAAAGGATCTCTTTCAAAGAAAGAATTGAATCGCTGCTGTCGCCCTGAGCACCGGCCATCTCCACGACATACGCCTCTGTCGCAGCTGTATGACGTGCTGATACGCTTTTATGCTTTGACGTCGATTAATTATGACAAGACCAGGCGGGGCGAGCCCTCCCGGACCCCATAGAGAATGCATTTAGAGTTCCGTTTTGTGAAAAAAACGGGTTTAACATTGGAGTCAATGGGAGAGGTCTGGGGCGATTTTCATTTCGCCCAAAGTCGCCCAAGAAAGGACTGTTACCTGATTGGACAATGACATACAGAGGCAGATCAGACGTCTAGAGGGAGAATGCGACTTTTTTTCTTTTCCCCTAGGCAGTGCGTCGCCCCAATCGCCCTTATGGACAAGCCGCCACTGGATAGCGCACTAGCAAACAAATACATATGTTTAATTAAAGCAAAATGGCCTGATAATACGTAATCAAACAATTACAAACTACACCAGCTGCTTTGTCACATCCACGCAAACAATAGCAACAGTTTCCAGCCAATGTTTAGGAATCTAAACGGCGAACATGGTGCCACGAGAACATACATCCGGGCATTTCGTGTGTACAAAACAAATCCACCGCAGTCGGACGGACGCGTGACGTCACGCATTGCATGAATAGGATCTTCGACGCGATTTCGAACAGACAGACACATATTCGCCGCGCGGTGCATTCTGGGAACACACAGCAGTTTCAAGATGGCGGCGAGCAGGAGGCTGTCCAAGGTAAATCTCCCGATCCCGTTATTTTGTAAAATGTGTAGCGTGTGAAGGCGCAGCGGCCGGCCGGAGAACGCGTCCGCGCCTCGGCTAAACTCGTACGAGAGCCCCGTCGCGTGAAGTCGCGCGCTTCATCCGCCCGCGGCCGCTAACTAGATATAAACGAGAGGTCACTACTGGCCGACTAGCTCACGTTAGTCGGCCAAATATTCCCGTTAAGCACCGGCACGTTAGGCCGGGGAGTCGCGAGGCTGCCGTTTCTACCGGAGACCACCGTGGAAAACGGGTGTGGTTCGCTAGTCGACTACAGTTTCCGTGCAGCTACGTGACCGAAGGGGCGAGCGGCCTGAGCGCAAGTTGATTTACGCGGCGTAAGGCGCTCGCTAAGCGGCTAACATGCTAGCGCTAGCTCCTATCTGCGGTCCATGCTAGCGCACGTTAGCCGGCGGGCGGCGGCTCGACGCGCAGCTCGTCGGGGTTTGGGGAGTTCGTCACCGGGGGGGGGGGGGTGGAATTAAACGTAAAGCTACGATTTAAACGTTGTGTGTGTGTGGGGGGGGCGTCACGCTGGGACATAGATGTGCGGTTTTCCGGACAAGTCGACGAGACTTTGTACACTGGTTACACACGCGCGCGCGCGCACACACACACAACACAATACATATTTAACGTTGGCTAGCACGACGGAAGTCGGCTTGTAAACCAGGTGCTCCTGTTTCATCGAGCGGACATTGAAGCTTTTTAATTAGGCCGTAATATTACTGATCAACCAATAGCATAAAGGATCGATCACAAAGGACGAGGCTCCGTCACACGGCAGATGTCGGAGTAATGTCGTCGCCCCCCCCCCCCAGCACCACTGCCTTCATGAGTCACATGCCTCTCAGCACGCGCACGATCATAATAAAATAACACTGAAAGTTGTATATATATATACACAAACACACACACACAAAATCTGTGATTTTTTTTTTTTTGTTTTAAAGTACAGATTTTGGGAGGGCAAATGTAGCCATATTTTAATATAAAACAGACTGTAGTGTGGACAGACACAAATGCAGCAACAACAAAACAATGGGCACCCCTCGCCAAACTCCTATGTGCGAGGCATAGCCAGAGGTGGCATCATCAGTCGTTTGAGATGGCCGCCACGTGTTTACCAGAATTCAAAACTGGTTCTCCATAAGAATGTGTTCTCAGTCCATTGTGTGCTTGCTCTCTCTCCTTTCTCAGGAACTTGATGAGATTCGCAAGTCTGGAATGAAAAACTTCAGAAACATTCAAGTTGATGAATCAAACCTGTTGGTGTGGCAAGGGCTCATTGTTCCAGTGAGTAGCCGCTGCTCCTCCTCCTCTTCCCCGCCGTCCGACCGACTCACCGTCGGCTTCACTTGACCTGTGTTTCTTTCCCTTTTCTTCTACTTCCAGGACAATCCTCCTTATGACAAAGGCGCGTTCAGAATCGAAATAATCTTCCCCACCGAGTACCCCTTCAAGCCTCCCAAGATCACATTCAAGACAAAGATCTACCACCCCAACATTGACGAGAAGGGCCAGGTGTGCTTGCCCGTGATCAGCGCCGAGAACTGGAAGCCCGCCACCAAAACTGACCAAGGTGGGTGAGCTGGGCCGTGAGTGTGGAGGGGGCGTCTGTTGTCCAAATGTGCTTCTACAAGTATTCACTTAGCTCGCATATGGTTTGCGTCATTCATTTCAGATGTGGTTATTAATGGTTGTCGACCGCTCATCATCATGGGAATTAGGAGCCATTCAAGAAGTCCATATTGTCTACACTGAGAAAGACAAAGTGGAACTTGTAAAAAAAGCTTCCACAATGCAAAGGAGGGATTGTAATTATCTGTCCACTCACAGGGTTCGTACGGTCATGGAAAACCTGGAAAAGTCATGGAAAAAAACTTGAATCATAAAAGGTTTTGAAAAAGTCATGAAAATGTGTTATCACATGTTCATTTACGCCATGTTTGAAATAATGAATGTTTTTTAAAGAAAGACGCTCAAAATGTAAGCTGGCGTACGCTCTCTATACGCAAAATTTTCTAAATTGTTCATGTTTATACCGAGATTTTAGTTTGGTCATGGAAATTTGGTCATGGAAATCCACTGGTCAAAATGTGTAAGAACCCTGACTCATCCTGTAAACAGTTTGATTTGGCTGTCTGAGTGACTCGGATGTAGTTTTTTTTTTTTTTTAAGATTTCCCCTTCCAGAGCGTTGGGCGTGTATCGGTGTGACGTTGTGTCTGACGGGCGCTGATGGATTACCTAAACACTCGAGTGCCGCACCAAGTTGAACCACATTGAGAAAATCACCGTAAACTGTGTGTGTGTGTGTGTGTGTGTGTGTGTGTGTGTGTGTGTGTGTGTGTGTGTGTGTGTGTGTGTGTGTGTGTGTGTGTGTGTGTGTGTGTGTGTGTGTGTGTGTGTGTGTGTGTGTGTGTGTGTGTGTGTGTGTGTGTGTGTGTGTGTGTGTGTGTGTGTGTGTGTGTGTGTGTGTGTGTGTGTGTGTGTGTGTGTGTGTGTGTGTGTGTGTGTGTGTGTGTGTGTGTTGCAGTGATTCAGTCCCTCATCGCGCTGGTGAACGACCCCCAGCCGGAGCATCCTCTCAGGGCGGACCTAGCAGAAGAATACTCAAAGGACCGTAAAAAATTCTTGAAGAATGCTGAAGAGTTTACAAAGAAATATGGCGAAAAGCGGCCAACGGACTGATCACCTGACGAGTGTGTAGCCCTCTCTGTCTCCCCCTCCCTCCTCATCTTACCTACCCGATCAAATACCGATCCTCCCCTCCACCACCACACAGTCCTCCCTGCAGTCCCGGATGCCACCCAGCTGAAGCCAGGGGCAGCCTCCCCTCCCCCCATCCAGGACTCTCTGTGGATCAGACAGCTTCCTCCCCTTCCTCTTGACTCCCGCTCCTCTTCCTCCTCCTTGGCCATAGATCTCCAAACCATTTCTAACTTTCTACTCTTTCTTGATGTGAAAACAATTTAAACAGCAATGCTAACGGAACGATAATAAGTAACACGTAATTTACTTACTTTTGCTATATAGACACTGTTGTGTTGAATAGATCTCACTTAGACCCCACACACACACACACACACACACACACACACCGAGCAGAAACAAAACAGCCGAGACATTAATTGAATTCTTCTTGCCGAAACTGTGATGGAAGATTCCTGAGAGGGGAAAAGAACCCCAACTGGTTTCCAAACACTCCATGTTATTGTGAGCACGCCCGCTTTCTTCTTTTTGTAATGATATAGCTTTGACGCAAATAATTGGTAACGTGGGAACAACCCTGTGCGCTCAATTTGACTCTTCTGCCCCCCACAACGTAACTGCCCATCAAATTAGACACAGCCCTCCGCCCAGATGAAAGGGGCCTAACTTGTCGGGAAGAGGAGGAAGAGGAGGCTGCTCTCAGCTGGAATGAAGCTCAGCTCCTGGAGGTGGACCTACAAAAAAGCAAAGCAAACTTGAAGACAGCTGGGACAGGACTGGCTGTCCGGGAGGAGGGGGGGGTCTGGACACAGAAAAAGGGACTGCAGTGGCCAAGAGAAAAAGTAAAAAAACACCAAAAAAACCCACCATGTAACAACTGTTTGATCTGGTCCCAATATTGTTTCATAATAAAGATGGCTAACCATTTGGCCTCACTGTCTGCTGGGCGTCAACTCCATGTTTCATTTTATTCCCGATGTTTGAACACATTGATGGGATCCGCTTCACATTAATCGGGTCGCTTGTGAAACAAACGTTACGGATAAATAAGTCAACTTGCAGCAAATGACTCGGTTTGAGTAAAGATCGTTTTAAGTTTAAGGTAATGAAGTTACACTCCTGGAAAATATAAAAATGGACTAAAACTGACAGTTAAACAGCAATTAATTTTATATATATATATATATAAATAACAACCAAGATCGTTCTTGGAAGACAGATCGGGGCTTCAGTTGTTATCTTTAAGGCAAACTCGATTATAAAGTGTTGACTGATCAGTTTCCACACACAGCCCAACACATGGAGTCCAGGTAGCAGGTGTGTCCAGCAGAGGGCAACAACACCTCAAAGAAAACGCCTTGAGAAGGAGAAGATACAGAAAAGAGATTCTACTCGTGGATCCACTCTGAGGAGTTGACAGATTTATTGGCTCAGCTGTGATCTTGTCACAAATCAAACATCAACGTCTAAAAACAAAATAAATGTAAATATTACAAACGGCGAACTGTTAAAACCAGTGTGAGACCGACCGTCACTTCAGAGACACATTTGGCAGTTGGGTTATATTTTTAATGCTACTTGTGATACACAGACCTGAGATCTTTGGATATAAGACACAACACGTATATATATTAAACACATGAGAACAAAGCTGGAACGATGAAGCTCTCAAACTGGAAGGAGGTCTGTGGCGCCGGGGCCGTCTTCTCTGTTCCCTGGACACGGGCTGCGTGTTCATTCAGTGTATTTCGTACATCACACGTTACACATGTGCCTCAGAGGGCTTTACAATCTGAACACAGACATCCCTGACCTTTGACATCACATCGGATCAAGAAACACTCCCAAGAAACAGGAACAAACCGCTCTCGGGGTTCACGATGACGGACGGATTAAAACACGCCTGCCATCAGCTCCCCGTACGCCTTCCACTAAGAAGCTCTTCTCCTCGCGCGTCCCCTTCACGCCGAGGGTCAACAGAGCGACCCGTTGTAGTCGTGACAGAAGGCGACACTGGTGCAGTTCCTCTGTGCTCCTCTAGGTGGAAAACAGAAACTAGTCCCACGCTTTGTTCCCGTGTATCGGAACATGTTAACTTAAGTTATTTATGTACATGAAGTCATGATTTATCAGTTGGCATAAAAAAAAAGAAGTTTTACCGGCTTTTAGAAACCGACTTTATTCCTGCCGTACGGTGTAGTCCCGTTAGCTGTTTGCTCCTTTAGTCCCGTTAGCTGTTAGCTCCTTTAGTCCCGTTAGCTGTTTTTCCTTTAGTCCCGTTAGCTGTTAGCTCCTTTAGTCCCGTTAGCTGTTTGCTCCTCTAGTCCCGTTAGCTGTTAGCTCCTTTAGTCCCGTTAGCTGTTAGCTCCTTTAGTCCCATTAGCTGTTATCTCCTTTAGTCCCGTTAGCTGTTTGCTCCTTTAGTCCCGTTAGCTGTTAGCTCCTTTAGTCCCGTTAGCTGTTAGCTCCTTTAGTCCCGTTAGCTGTTATCTCCTTTAGTCCCGTTAGCTGTTAGCTCCTATAGTCCCATTAGCTTCATTAGTCCCGTTAGCTCCATAAGTCCTGTTAGCTGTTAGCTCCTTTAGTCCCGTTAGCTCCATTAGTCCCGTTAGCTCCTCATGCTGTCAGCTTCGTTAGTCCCGTTAGTCGTTAGCTCCGTGAATCGCTTCACCCACGAGGTCCTTGAGTTATGAAAGAGCACTAGAGGAATATTGTGTTGACGGGTCCAGCAGTACACGAGATTAGTCCTGGACACACACACCCACACACACACACACACACACGGTTCTTAGAGTGTCCCCGTCCCGTCTCTCTCCCTGACGCGATGCAAGCGACCCGTTCGGGGTGAGTTCCTGCAGCCGGGTCGCCGCGCCGCGCTCCCATTGGCCCTCGGCCTTCAGAGGTCCTTGAAGGCGCACAGCCGCACCCCCTCCCGCCCGTAGAGCGCCAGCAGGGCCGGGTCGCTGAGCACGCTCAGCTCGCGCTGCCGGTCGGCAGAGCGGGAGAAGTCGTCGGGTCCGTCTCCGCAGCCGCCCTCCTGGGCCTGGCTGGGGTACCCGGGGTGCACCATGAGCTCCGCCGTGACCGCGGGCCGCCGGGGGCCCGAGGAGGGGGAGGGGGGGGGGCCCGCGGCCAGCGCGTGGCCCAGGGCCCTCTGCAGGTTGGGCACCGACATGTTCTGGCCCATGGTGGTCAGCCCCAGGTACACGTCTGGCCACCTGTGGACACGGGAGGCGGTTCGGACCCGGCGGCGCCGGTCGATTCGTAACAACGGACGAGAACGCCACCGGCTGCACTGACCTGATGCCGTGGCGCCTGAAGACGGCCACGGAGTCCAGAGCGTCCTGCTCCACCTGCGCGTAGAATTTCCGTAGGTGCGCGGGCAGCGCCGGGCAGCTGTGGAGGCCCGGCTCCACCGGGACCCGGGTGAAGGGGATCTGGAGGTCTGACAGAACCTGGGCAAACACGTCCCGGACCCCTGCAACGACGACACGGGCGCCACGTCAAGACCTCCGGGGGGCGGGGCATAACGTCACGAGCCAGCTAAATGACTCTGAAAAGGCTTTGTTTGGTTTAGGTCCTTTTATTTTGAAGCTCCTCCGGCGAGACAGGAAGTAGATGTCAATCTCGGAACATGACGTCGCAAAATGATGATCTAGTGATCTAGTGATCTAGTAATCTAGTAATCTTGTGATCTCGTGATCTAGTGATCTAGTAATCTAGTGATCTAGTAATCTAGTGATCTAATGATCTAGTGATCTCGTACTCTAGTGATCTAGTAATCTAGTGATCTCATACTCTAGTGATCTAGTAATCTAGTGATCTATTGATCTTGTGATCTAGTGATCTCGTACTCTAGTGATCTAGTAATCTAGTGATCTCATACTCTAGTGATCTAGTAATCTCATACTCTAGTGATCTAGTAATCTAGTGATCTAGTGATCTCGTACTCTAGTGATCTAGTGATCTAGGTGACTGTGGGTCAGTGGGTAGCAGGCCCGTCTTTCAATCATGGTGTTGGAGGTTCGAGCCCCGCCCTAGTCGATGTGCCCTTGAGCCAGACACTTAACCCTGAGTGTCTCCCTGTAGCTGCTCTACAATGTATGAATGTAACAGGATTGTAAGTCGCTTTGGATAAAAGTGTCAGCTAAATGACATGTAATAGTAATAATCTAGTGATCTTGGGCTGATGTGGTTTCAGTCAACACATGATGTGTGTGTGTGTGTAGACGTGTCATGTGACCACCTGGCAACACGTGGACGTGTTGGTGGCCGTCCATGTGGAGGGGGGCGTGACCCGTCAGCTCCCCGAACAGACGCACCTGGGCCCTCAACTCCAGCTCCACCTGGAGGAAAACACGCCTGTGTGTAGTAGGAGTGTGTAGTAGGAGTGTGTGTCTTTTCCCGTGACCCGTGTCGGCGTACCTGCTTCATGCTGAGCTGACCTCTCTCCAGCGCCTGGCGGAAGCCCATCTTCCCGCGGAGGAAGCCGTGCTGGTCGGTCAGCGTGAAGGCCGGCCGGCTCACCGGGAGGCCCTCGGACAGGTTGGCGTGGAGACCGATGGGGATGCTGTGCCTGAGAGGCGGGGCGAGAGGGGAAACAACCTTCAGGACGCCTTCGTCTTCTGTAACTGATGCAATGGCGTTGTTTATCTTTGAGTCGTGGACGAAGAAGACGCCATCTTGGTCTACAATATTCGTCGATGTTCGCCGGCCACCTTTTCGCCAGATCTGCCGCCTCTTTGGCGGCGCAGGCGTTGACCAGCAGCGAGACGTTGGAGACGCCTCCGGCCTGGAAGCAGTCCACGATGCCCTGGTTCCTCCGGGGGCAGTAGCCGAAGTCATCGCCCGTCACCACCAGCATCACTCGGGGCTGAGGCATCACTGTGGCTCTCCGTGGGGGGGGCTCCGCCCACTGGAGGTGGGATGTGAGAGGAGACAACGTTTACTTGGGTTCAGAGGATTCTTATGATGACAACCAGTTTATAGTGATGTACCCTCTGGGAAATATGGTAACAGCCCAGTACCCCCTGACCCCTGACCCCTGACCCCCGAACCAATATGAAATACACAATGCTGCGCCATCAGTGTCTGATTTAGAATAGGATATATAAAGTTTATGAACTTACATTTATTAAGTTTGTACTGTTGGTCTAATGTAACTTTACATATGACTTTATATTATGAATATTTATGTTTAGTACCCTTCAGTGGGCTGTTGAAGCGCACTGACGCTATATATATATATATATATATATATATATATATATATATATATATATATTTGTATTTGTTTTTCAGAAGAACATACACTAATAAAAAAGACAATAACCAATATTTAATAAATGCTTAATGTTTTCAAAGTCATATAATCGTGCTCTCAATATATGTATATATATATATATATATATATATATATATATATATATATATATATATATATATATATATATATATATATAAATCAAACAGGCCAATCAAAATACAAATTTATTTAAAGTTTATTTAAATACTGTGTCTATATCTGTAGATCCTAAATTCACCAAAAGTTGACATTACAAAACGCCTCATTTGCATATGTTGGTGACACAAAGGCTGTTTTGTCTAAATTAGTTTTACTCTTAGAAGGTTTTTACAGAGGGGTTTGTTCAAATATCATTCATAGCCTGATGTACTAAAAACATGGAGAATATACATTTTTATTTATGGCTGTTGACAGTTTGTTCTCATTCATGTAGCGATACAGAGATATACAACATGTAAACAAACATTGTTGTTGAATTTTAACCTGGAAACGGATGCGAAATAAGCACATAGCCTATTTGATAAAACAATGACTAATGTGTGTGTGTGTGTGTGTGTGTATATATATATATTTTTTTTATATATATATATATATATATATATATATATATATATATATATATATATATATATATATATATATATATATATATATATATATATATATATATATATATATATATATATATATATACAAAACGCAATACACAAAAAGATAATTGTTGTACAGTGAATCAGTGTAACATGTTAATTACAATGTTATGTAAGTTGCATGTAAAGTGTGAACGTTGTGGCCTGTGGTTACGCAACGTAATGCTCTTTAAAGAGAGAGAGAGGGGGGGGGGTCACCGTCGTCGGTGTCGCGGTCGGTCCTCCGGTATTCCGGTGACAGTGACGTCACGCGGTCTCCTCTCGCGGTTTAAACGTGTATTAATGAAGACGACACTATTTCTATTCGCCGGTTTGTATGCTGCTCTCCGCTTCTCGGTGTCAGCGTGCCGGGTCCACCGCCCTCCTCCCTCCTCACCGGGAATGGACCGCGGGCCCGTTACTGCCCCGGTTGCTCTACGGAACGCTATGGTAGTTTATTTTTGTACACCATAGAATAGAGAGTAAGCTCACCCATTGTGCTGCACGCGGTTATCCATACGTGTCCACCCCACGCGAAACACGGAGGCTGAGTGCACTTCCGACTACCGCGCCGGTGGATTCCGGAGGAGACTTTACCGATTTACGGCGCCCTCTGCTGGCCGAAACACGGCATTACACCCGGCGGACGAGGAACAACTTTCAGAATAAAACATCCCGCAGTTCTGTAAATCTTTAATTACAAACCCCCCAAAACAGTATGAGGTGTTAAAACAAGATACTTCAGTTGAATTATCTCAGTATATGCCTCAGTTCAATAATCCCGATCAAATACGAATACGTTTCATAACGGTCCTTTGCATATCCTATTGTAATAAAGCACAGACGTTACATTTGCTTTACATAATGCAATTTACTCACAAATCAATTAAATGATTTACGTATTGATTTATAACGATCTAAAAAAATAAATAACATTTTAGTGAATACTGTACATGATTGAGCTTTTATTCTGAAAAAAAAGAAACTGAACGGATCTTCTTTCTCCAGAAATGTGCAAGATCGTAAAAAAGTAAGTAAAACAACAAAGAGTAAAGATACGTTTTACTTTCCAGAGGTTTCTCCTTTAGGATGAAGCATAAATAACCTCGTCCTAATAAAACCCACCTCCCCCCGCTCAGGGAATGACGTCACTGGATGATACCAGAGGAAAAATATGAACAGGTCACGTTTACACTAACAGACTGAGGGCATTTAATGAAGGGAGGGACCTCTTAGGGGGCTGTTTCCAGCGCACAAGACATATTGCAACGCTCTACTATTCAGTTTAAGCAACTGCAACTTGCGTCTGATTTATTAATACATATATCCGTAAAGAGGACAACAGTGGAAGTAGCCTGAATGTGTCATGGATTTAAAAGACAGCTTTATTATTATTTTGTTGTGAGCAACAAGAAGCGCTCTGCCGATCAGCAGGTCCACTGCAAGATGACATTCTAGGCTTTTATGCCATTTTTGCAAATATATTTCAAAAGAAAATTGCGCATTTTGGCTAAAAAAAAAGATGTATTTAGCAATCCACAAAGCAATGGGAGAAACATCCAGGACTAGGCCTCCTCCAGATACAGTCTGTGCCTTAAATATATATATATTTTAAACCCCGACCACCGTGTAGTCATCACAAGAACACGACAATGTTGTTTCCCAGCGGTCATTTATTTAAAAAAGAAAAAGGTGATCAATGACACGAGTGCTTTGACTCAACACTAGTTTGCAATGGTTCATAATCATGTGACTGGCTGTGATTCCCCCCGCCGAGGACTCGGCCGGCGAGAGGGGCCACTGGAAAACACAAAAGAAGGAGAAGAAAAAAAAAAAGCGATAACGTCGCCACGACGGCGACGACGAGCTATGAAAAATAAATGCAGATTGGAAAATAACTACAATTAAATGTTCTCTTCTTATGTCGTCCAAATATGTTTGGGGTTGGCGGTCGGGTCCTAGTTGTTGTCCTTCATCCACTGCTCGGTCCACTGGACCAGCTGCTCCAGGTTGCGCTCCAGGTCCTCGGGGGTGTCGCTGGGCAGCTGGTGGACGATGTCGGCGCTGTAGGCCTCCATGGCCTCCTCGAAGATGGTCTGGAAGATCTCACACTGCACGTTGTCCTGCAGCTTCTTGCCCACGTAGCCCCTACCGGATCACAAGGGGGACAGTCAGGGGGGAGTGTGTGTGTGTGTGTGTGTTCCTCATACAGCAAAGAGATTGAATCACGACCCAGAACTTGCCGGTGGGTTAGACCAGTGTTTTTCAACCACTGTGCCTCTCCCGGCACACTGTTGTGCCGGGAGAGGCCGTTTTCTTTTTTACATACCGTCACTTCATTTGTGGAAAAAAAAAGCCAGTTTGTGTGTTTGTGTGTGTGTCGTCGTGGTGTTGGTGGGATGAAGGCTCAATAATTCCCTCTGCCTGTGGGTGCCGGTATGCAGCGTAATTAATAACAGGGTTCTTACACATTTTGACTAATGGATTTCCATGACTTTTCTATGAATTTTCCATGACTTTTTAATGACTTTAAAACAAATTTCCACGACCAAACTGAAATCTTGGTATAAACATGAACAATTTAGAAAACTTTGCGCGTTTTTTAGCTTCTTTCTTTAAAAAAACAAAACAAATTATTTCAAACTCGGCGTAAATGAAAACATTTCCATGACTTTTCCAAAACTTTTATGATTTAAGTTTTTTTCCATGACTTTTCCAGGCCTGGAAATGACCATTTTTAAATTCCATGTCTTTTCCAGGTTTTCCATGACCGTACGGACCCTGTAATAGGCAGATTTGCTGAGGCGACAATTAATACGGTAAAGCAGCCTGTCCAAAATGATCTGTACCTGGGCATAAAGCCTGTGCCATCTTGGCACTAGGATGATGTTAAGTTTAATAAAACAACAAATAGAACACACGTTTCCCTGATTTCTTAGAGTATATTATGCTCAGGCTGAAACTATGTTTGGGTTTGATTTGCATATTGTTGAGCTGAATCTGAGGGCCTACATTTCCCAGAGTGCATCAGACAGCAGCAGAAGCAGCAGCAATCAGTGTCTCTTATTAGGAGCACCTGTGGAGATGCTCTGATGCATTTGCAGAGACAAGCAGCAGAGAGGACGCTTCAGGTCACTCCACGGTTCAAACCAAAGACGGCAATGGTGAAGTGATTTGTTTAATTTCATGGTGTTTAAAAATGATGATTTTGTGTTAAGAGAATATCTCATTTTGAGTTTGGTAAAAATTAAAAGTAAAAATGTTCAAGTAAAATGTTTAATTTAAAATGTAATGTACGTTCTGTTTTGAGGGTTACAACCTAATTTACTGGTTAAGTACTGGAAGGACCAATCAACGAACTAAAGAAAAAATAAAAAAAGATTGAGTCAGAAATTCAAGTTGTCTTCACGTCCTTTGGGAAGCGGTGAACAGGAGCTGGACTTGACACATATCATTTCACAGATTTCTGTGTCTTAAGTGTGCCTTGACGCAAAAAAGGTTGAAAAACACTGCGTTACACGACCGACGCCTAACGCGGGACGTTTACATGCAACGCGAACGATTGCTTCAGAAAACCTGAACAGAAACATCTTGAATGTGATAAGACGGGATTGCAGAAGAAGCCGACGCTCGGTTCAGTTTCCTTTTTACAATTCTGACTTTAGACTTGTGATCGCGTGACTGATCAGCCGCTGTCGGCGTTAACCGCGTGCCAGTGCAGTCGGTAAACGTCGGGAGTCGTAAACGACGACACCGCGGGTACCGATTTGTGCGTCTGTGACTTATCCAGGTTGTTATTGGATTCTGCGCGCTCAGGCTCCGGGTGGTCAGCAGGCTCTCGTGCAGAGCGGACGTGTTTTACGCGGCAACGTTCCGATCAGTCACCTGCTCTCCAGCCGCGTGTACAGCTGGGTGTTGTCCGTGCGCAGGACGAAGACGATGTGGAACCAGCGCTCCGGGAACAGGTCGCAGCCGTGGTAGTCGACGATCACCCCGCCGTCGATCATCTTTTCATCCAGCTCGTCCACCACCTGCGGGGAGCACGGCGAGTCACAAGGTATCCACGCGTGACCTCCACCCGGCACACACTCAAGCCCCTCCCACTGCCAAGCAGACCGGGACACACACACACACACTTTTCCCATAGGGTCCCAAAAAGATTAATGGAGAAAAAGAAGGCGACTGGACGATTCACAGGTTCCATTACGGCGTGTTCAATCTTCAAACCGTGAAATGCGTATAGGGGGCGGTAAATAACCGCGTCATCATGATGTGTTCATGATGTGTTCATGAGTAAGTGTGTAGAAATGTCATCTTTGAAAGGAGAAGCGTTTAAAAAAAAAAAAAAGAAGCTTCAGACCACTAGCTCCATGATGTCATCACGGTTTGTGAGATTTTGACAAAGACCCAGATCAGTGGCTTCCGAACTCTTGGTTTGGACACCTGGTCCGGTGGAAAGCTGCCATGTGGAATTCAACTCACCGCGTCCTCATCCAGAATCGGGCACTGGTACTCTTCGTCATAGCCGTCATAAAGTTGACCTGGGGGGAGGAGTCAGGAGCAGTAATTACATGTCTGACATGCATCTGCCTTTACAGCCTCAAAGCGGAAAGGAGGCGTGACGGAGGCTCCAGCCAGAGGCGGTTGGTTACCTTCCTTGGCCAGGTCTCCGATGTTGACGTAGGTCAGCCCGGTGCACTGGGCCAGCTCCTTCCCCAAAGTGGTCTTTCCAACTCCAGGGGTTCCTGGATCAGAATCATTCATTAACAACCAGATGCTCACTACCAAAACAAGGGCATGTGCTCTGCCATAAAAAACCTAAAATATGTTGAGTTATTCTGATCATGTCAATTAAATGATTTGTTTTAAATATGAAAACAGCAAATATTGTTAAAAAACAAAACATCACTAATATTAAAGAAAACATGAACTTATACAAGAAAATAAAATGATTATATATATATATATATATATATATATATATATATATATATATATATATATATATATATATATATATATATATATATATATATATATATATATATATATATATATATATATATATACACACACACACACAGTTGTTGAAAACAGAGCAGCTGGGATCGATCTTGATGACGTCATTGAAGTAAACCTACGTATTGACCTATTTTAAACCCAGTGAAGTGAAGTGACCCCCCAGCCCCAGCCTCGGTGCGGCTGACTAATGACGTAATCCCCCCCACACACACCCTGCGTATTGAATCGTCGCGACTCCTCCACGGTGATTAACCTGGCCAGTGACCCGCGGGTGTCCCCCGTGGGCCGGGAGCCCCGCGGCCCGCTCACCTGTGAGCAGGATGTTGGGTCGCTCACCTGTGAGCAGGATGTTGGGTCGCTTCCTCATCTTCATGGCTGAGCGGCCGACACGTGTCTCGACGCCGTCCGTCTGAAAGACCAGAACAGCCCCAAATTACCTCCTCGCGCTCTAACGCACGCGAGTCTCTGCTCGAACCGTGACGGGACGCACCTGAACGAGGGGGCTGCGACACGAGGGGAGGCTCGAGCGGCTGGACGCGACGTGCTACCGCGACACACTGCCACAAAACAACTGCCGCGAGGGAACTGCTTTTCACGGCGGCTTTACGACAACGAGCGGCCACTTTACGGCACACCGACTCCACGGAGTTTAAATATGGCAGACTTCTCTTTTGCCTCACGGCCCCTCGAAGCTTCGCGGGGACATTAACGCGACTTCCTCACGAGGAGCGACTCGTTCACCGCCGAGCAGGTAGTGGGTAAACTCACGGAGCAGTGACGGAAACACCGGGCGAGCTCAGGTAAGTTAGTACAGGTGTGTCGTGTGAGCGTATTCACTCACAAGTTAGTAAATGTTAGCTAACCCCTTCCTTCATTCTGCAGTCGACATGTGCATGTATCCGTATTCAAACTAAAAAACATGTTTAAGTAAGTTTATTTATATTGCTTGCTGTGTGTTCCTTAACGGACACCGTAGTGTCTTCTCGTGCATGGTTGGTATTACAATAACAAAGCTAAGCTACATGTAAAGCTATAGGAGACCTCCACCCAGTTCTTACTGCTGTGTTTGTGCTGCCCTGGGTTAGCGCGATCTACAAGCAACAACAACAACAACAACAACAACAACAACAACAACAACCGGACTGCTCCGTCAATGTGAGGCACCACCGTGAAGGATGGACAAGCCTCCTGTGGGAGAGAAGGCTGCTTTAAGCAGAGTAAGTTATTTAAGGGGTTGTTTACATCATTATATTTAGTCATGTCACCTTTGGTTACGTTTCATATATATATATATATATATATATATATATATATATATATATATATATATATATATATATATATATATATGTGTATTTTTTTTTCTATTTTATATATATCTACTTTTATATGTATATAGCCTTTTTGATATAGTTATGTGGAGTTTTTATATATATATATATATATATAGTTATAAATACATAGATTCATACAAATTAATATATATTAAAATATGTGTCTATATAGTTTGATATACCGGTATACGTATGACCTGATGTAATATATTAATCTGAAGTATAACTGTGTGTGTGTGTGTGTATATATATATATATATATATATAAATGACCAAGCTGACGTATATCTGCAGATATAAATTAAATGCATACATGCCATTTGCTGTATAATTTGTCCTCATCATCCACACTGAAAACAGGACCCCCTCTTCCTGTAAACTACAGTTGACATCAGTTCTGACTCGTAATCGTTTGTAATTGTTGACCTCTCATCGACGCCCTCCTTCCTCGTACATCTCCAATGAATTATGTTTCCCGGTAGCCGAACCGCTGGGTGGATCCGTCCTTCGCCGACTTGCCGGAGGAAAGCTTCGCTCCGTCCAGACGGAGGAGAGGCGGCCAGGCTTCGTGCTCCAAGGCTGAGCCCAAGAGGTCCCGGAGGAGGGCGGGGGAGCCGGACCCCCGCGCGGCCCACCTGCCGAAGGACTCGGCCCCCGGGGACCAGGACGAGCCGTGGGTGGACAGATACTCGCCGCGTTCGCAGGTCAGCGCCATCACCGGCACTTTGGGACGCTTCCCACGGACACACGACCTCTGTGTCTGCAGGGCTCGTTTTCACATCCAAACTGATATACATTAGGACTTCACATTAGATGGGATTAAAACAAAAAAAACATATTGATAAATGTCTTGGAAATCAGTTCATGGATACAACATCCAGATGAGTCGGTGTTTCGCTAAAAATCACCGAACAATAAAGATATTTTATTATATTATATTTTATTTAGAGTGCTGCGTTTCTGTTCATTGACCAGGAAGTTGGCATCCTCCTGGTTCAATCGACAAAGCCAGTGGAATTTTCCCGTTGGAATTTTTTTTGATTATCGCAGAAAAAGAGCTTTGAGGCGAGCAAACGCTGATGATGACGACTTGTCTTTATTCAGCAAGATGATCTTCGCCAACAGGCGCCTCTTTTAGCGAACTTCACCGCGGTCACGTGACTTCACGTCACCGCCACTGAGCTAAAGGTGGACCGGTGACGTTTAGTCGTCCCATTGAAGCCTCCTGTAAGACGAGGAAAGAGCAACACATTCAAATCTTTCTTTTTCTTTAATGATTTTTTTTTTTTCAGTTTCACTGAACAAAACATCGTAATTGACAAAAAGAAAAACTTAAATAAAATATAAAAGAATCCTACAAATCTCTTTCAGGCATCTAATCAAACACACTTTTAAATACAAAACCCATTGCCGATATTGCCGACTCATTCCTGAGTTTTAGGAGCGCATCACTTTTATGAATCTACACCATTGTATGCAATGGCTTAACAAATAAGTGTTTTGTATTAATTTGGATCACTTACTCTTCTAAAGTACATGTGTTTCTTGGGGTTTTTCTTTAGACCTGGAGCTTGTGGTGTTTCTATTAATGGTTCCTGTGTGTTTACTGCAGGCCGAGCTCGCTGTCCACAAGAAGAAGATCGAGGAAGTAGAGAACTGGCTGAGAGTGCACTCGAGCGCATCGAAGGTAAAAGAAGTTTAACGATTTCAGTGACTGATGTTTGTCAGTTCTAAACGCACGCAAAATAAATTCCAGTGAGGAAAAACGATTGCCGTTGTTGTCCACAGGGTGGCGTCCTGCTGCTGACGGGACCATCGGGCTGCGGGAAGACCGCCACGGTCCAGGTTCTGTCCCTGGAGCTGGGCCTCAGGGTTCAGGAGTGGACCAACCCCTCCAACCTGGAGCTGTACTGCAGCGATCAGCAAGGTGAGGAGCTGCCCTCATATAAATAAATAAATATATATATATATATATATATATATTTATATATATTGTATCAATTTATATATTTATTCATATGCATTTATATAAGTATACTTATATAAATATATATTTATTCATATATATATACTTATATAAATATATATTTACATAAATATATATATATTATATCAATATATATATATATATTTATATATACTTATATAAATATATATTTATAGATATACTTATATAAATATATATTTGTATAAATAAATATGTATTTATATTAATATTGATATGTGTTTATACAATAATAAAGTTTACAATGTTAAATAGTCCTCCGTATTCATGAAGTCGATCAGTCCTGTGTGCGCATCTCATCTCTGACTCTGTCTTTTTTTGCCAGACTGGAGGGCGAACGGCTTCCCCTGCACCTCCCAGTTAGCCCAGTTCCAGGATTTCCTCCTTCGAGCAAACAAGTACAACTGCCTGAAGATGGTGGGCGACGGCACGGCCACGGACGGGAAGCTCATACTGGTGGAGGTACGCGGTACTGCACCTTCACTCGCGTTGTGGTATTGCTCCTGCACGGCCGGAGGCGTCTGCCTTTTATTTAGTGAAACCTTTTGGAAGTGCTTTTCCAGCCCACTCCATGGTACTGAAGTCAAAATGTTCTTTTATTAAATCAAACAAGGTGTTGATAAACGGTAAATGTGCACTTGAAAAAAGGCAGTAAATTTCAACATATGTGTAATCTATGTTAAAATTCTGTAAAGAATGGTTGGTTAATTCATGGACTGAGTCTCTTGTTAAACTGCCGATGGGGGCGATGGAAATGATGTCTTCTTTTGTTCTAATTCAAAATGTAATCTTTGTGTTTTAAAACTCCTCGTCCTCTGCTGATTGGCTGTCTGAAGCCGCCGTGTTTAGCTCACCGCTTGTCCCTCCTCAGGATTTCCCGAACCAGTTCTACCGGCAGCCCGGCAGCCTGCACGACATCCTGAGGTGAGCCCACGGCCCCCTCACGTCTCATTTCACACAGACGACCAGGGACCTGCAGCTGTCTGTTGTCTAAAAGAGACCCCCCCCCCCCCCCCCCTCGCTCCCCGCCGCTTGTCTTGCAGGCGCTTTGTGAAGACCGGCCGGCGCCCCCTGGTGTTCATCGTGTCGGACAGTCTGAGCGGAGACAGCAGCTCCCGCTTCCTGTTCCCCAGAGAGGTCCAGGAGGAGCTGGACATCAGCAGCATCAGGTGGGCCTGACGCCAGAGTAGACCGCTAAGGGGCGTAGACCGCTAAGGGGCGTAGACCGCTAAGGGGCGTAGACCGCTAAGAGACGAAAGATGAAGACCTCTAAGGGACGTAGACCGCTAAGGGACGTAGACCGCTAAGGGACGAAAGATGAAGACCTCTAAGGGACGTAGACCGCTAAGAGACGAAAGATGAAGACCTCTAAGGGACATAGACCGCTAAGAGACGAAAGATGAAGACCTCTAAGAGACGAAAGACGAAGACCGCTAAGGGACGTAGACCGCTAAGAGACGTAGACCGCTAAGGGACGATGAAGACCTCTAAGGGACGTAGACCGCTAAGGGACGTAGACCGCTAAGGGACGTAGACCGCTAAGAGACGAAAGATGAAGACCTCTGAGAGATGAAAGACGAAGACCGCTAAGAGACGAAGACCTCTAAGGGATGTAGGCCGCTAAGGGACGTAGACCTCTAAGAGACGTAGACCGCTAAGGGACGTAGACCGCTAAGGGACGTAGACCGCTAAAAGACGTAGACCTCTAAGGGACGTAGACCGCTAAAAGAGACGTAGACCTCTAAGAGACGAAAGACGTAGACCTCTAAGGGACGAAGACCGCTAAGGGACGAAAGATGAAGACCTCTAAGGGACATAGACCGCTAAGGGACGTAGACCGCTAAGAGACGAAAAATGAAGACCGCTAAGGGACGTAGACCGCTAAGAGACGAAAAATGAAGACCGCTAAGGGACGTAGACCGCTAAGACACGAAAGATGAAGACCTCTAAGGGACGAAGATGTATAAGAGACGAAGACCTCTAAGAGATGTAGACCTCTGCGGATGAACCGCACAGACCTTTCACATTAAAGCGGTCCAGTGGCTCCAGGGGTCTCGGCTCTCCTTCTGTCTGAAGGTCACCTGTCTGGAGGTCACCTGTCTGAAGGTCACCTGTCTGGAGGTCACCTGTCTGAAGGTCACCTGTCTGAAGGTCACCTGTCTGAAGGTCACCTGTCCACTGAACGGTCTTGTGTGCTTCCAGCTTCAACCCGGTGGCTCCGACCACGATGATGAAGGTCCTGACTCGCATCTCGGCGGCGGAGGCCGGAAAGGTGAAAGGAATCCCTCTCTGTCCATCACGCGCGGCGGTGCCGGTTTGTTGTGACTTCTGCAGCGTGGGTTCCCGTGGTAACCCCCCCCCCCCCCCCAGAGCGGCGGGAGGTTGGGCGTCGCGGACCCGGCGGTGCTGGAGACGCTGTGTTCGGGGAGCTCGGGAGACGTCCGCAGCGCCGTCAACAGCCTCCAGTTCTCCTCCCTCCCGGGTCGGAGCTCGGTCGCGGCGCCGTGGAGGACGAAGAGCGCCGGGCGGGCGGCGCCGCTCGGCAGAGGCGCTCCCAGAACCAACCCGAGGGGGAGGAAGGCCAAAGGGGCGAGGGAGGCGGAGGGGGAGCAGGCCATCGGGGGGAAAGACGCGTCCCTGTTCCTGTTCAGAGCGCTGGGGAAGATCCTGCACTGCAAACGTGAGTGACTTCTATACAACCAGAGGAGGCGCCCCCTGGTGATCAAGAGAGAGAATGCAGCTTTAACACATGAAGCATATACTTCTATACAACCAGAGGAGTCACCCCTGGTGGTCAGGAGAGAGAATGCAGCTTTAACACATGAAGCATAGACTTCTATACAACCAGAGGAGTCACCCTCTGGTGGTCAGCAGAGAAAATGCAGCTTTAACACATGAAGCATACACTTCTATACAACCAGAGGAGTTGCCCCCTGGTGGTCAGGAGAGAGAATGCAGCTTCAACACATGAAGCATAGACTTCTATACAACCAGAGGAAAGGGGCACCAAGGCAAATGTGCATCCTTGTCCTCTTCGTGGCCAACAGGAGGGACGCCCGAGGACCCTGAAGCGGCTGACTGTCCCCCCGGACTGCGTCTCCCGGCTCACCTGTCTCACCATCACAGAGAACCGCTGCTCGTAGAACCCGAGGTGCTCACCTGCTCATCCTTGTCTTTTTTTTCTCGTATTACGTCGTTTGTCGTCTTTGAGGACGTGGCCAACTCTGCTCTCTCTCTCTCTCTCTCTCTCTCTCTCTCTCTCTCTCTCTCTCTCTCGCCCAGCTGACCGTGGAGCGCTCCCACATGTCGGGAGACTTCTTCAACCTGTACCTGCACCAGAACTACCTGGACTTCTTCTCCGAGGTGGAGGACGTGGAGCGCGCCAGCGAGTATCTGTCGGACGCCGACCTCCTCGCGTCCGATTGGGCGGTCAGTCTCTCCGTCGGCGTCAAATCTGGAACAAGAAAGGCTTTTCTTCCTTCTGTGCCGGAGGTCTGCGTGCTGCAGCCGGAGGACTTGACGCTCTCCCGCCGTCTGCTGCTTTCAGAGCCGCGGCACCATGGGGCAGTACGGGTCTTCGGTGGCCACCAGGGGGCTCCTGCACGCCAACTCCCAACACGTGTCTGTCGGCTTCAGGCCGCTTCACAAACCCAGCTGGCTGCTCGTCAACAAGAAGGTGAGATGCATTGTGGGAGGGGGCGGTGCTTGCTCACGTCGGTGTTGGTCTGAAACTGAAGAACAAGTCGGCTCAAGTATTGACAGCGTTCTTACGGTCCTGGAAAACCTGGAAAAGTCATGGAATTTTAAAATGGTCATTTCCAGGCCTGGAAATGAAAAAAACTAAAATCATAAAAGTTTTGGAAAAGTCATGGAAATTTGTTATCACGTGTTCATCTACGCAGATTTTTTAAGAAACCCGCTTAAAATGTAAGCCGGCGTACGCTTTCAATACGCAAGATTTACTAAATTGTTCGTGTTTGGTCATGGAAATTTGGTATAAAGTCATGGAAATCCATCGGTCAAAAAGTGTAAGAACCCTGTATTGATTACTGTTGCTCAACACACCGTTAACAGTTTAGTAGACGCCCCCTCGGAGACGACGTGTGAACAGATATTTAAATAAGAATAGAACACAAACAATAGAACACACAAGCTCTATAAAAGTTGCATTTGAGGAAGACACTGAATAATATTTAAGAGTAATATATACAGTGACGGAAGTGTTTTAATGTGGCGACAGCAGGGTGGGGGGGGGCTAAGCACACACTCTGGTGGTGAACAGGAATTGAGCAGCTCCACTCAGACCCTAATGACCCCCCCCCCCCCCCCCCCCCCAGCACAGAGAGAACTGCCTGGCGGCCCAGTCCCTGTTCCGGAGCTTCTGTCTGACGCCAGTCAGCCTGCAGACGGAGCTGCTGCCATACCTGGCCAAGCTCACCAACCCTATGAGGAACCAAGGTAACACACACACACACGCTTCATACCAAGGTTTCCTGGCTCTGATTGGACGTCCACGCGACGTATCAAAGCAAAACCACGTCGGGTCCAAATGCCATTGTTGTACCGTATTTTTTTATTTTTGTGTTGACATTTTCCGTATTTTTTAAATTGGTCATTTTGGCCTCGGCCTCGACCCACGGAGCTTCGTGAGCTCGTTAACGTGACGGTGTCGTGTCTCTCCCAGCTCAGATCGCTTTCATCCAGGACGTGGGTCAGATGTCCCTGAGGAGGTTTCCCGGCAGGTACGTCGTGTGTGTGCGTGTGTGCGTGTGTGCGTGTGTGCGTGCGTGTGTGCGTGTGTGTGTGTGTGTGTTATTTCAACGGCCAAAAGATATATCTTTTTTTTCTTTGTCAAGATAATCTTTAACTTGTTTTCAGTTTATTTTGTATAGCCGAAAATCACAAATTTAAGAATTATCCTCAGAGGGCTTTACAGTCTGTACACGTACGACATCCCTGACCTTTGACCTCCCATCGGATCGGGAACAAGTGAAGAAACCTTCAGGAGAGAACAGAGGAGCGTCCCTCTCCAGGAGGGACAGAACAATAGATGTCATGTGACCAGATGAACAGTCCCAACACATTCAATGAATATCACAATATAACGTAGGGATTACCTGCTCTGCTTCACCTGGTGGTGGCGTCAGTAAGGGTCATGGAAAACCTGGAAAAGTCCTGGAATTTTAAAACTGTTATTTCCAGCTCCGGAAAAGTCCTGAAATAAAAGAAAAATCCCCAAAGTTTGGGAAAATCGTGGAAATGATGTTATATTCACATGTTTGTTTACGCTGAGTTTTATATCAAGAATACGCTTTTTAAAAGAAAGACGATCGAAATATAACATACGCTCTTTCGTATTCGCACATTTTCCGTGCTGCAAGTGAACGCACCGTAACTGAAAAGACATACATGTTTATTCTTTTAATCAAACTACTGTCTCTGATCAATTTGTCATTTAAGGTTATATAACTGTGGGCTTTGGAATTCGCATTGTTAGATTAAATACGAAATGTTCTCACTTTTTCACGTATATACCGAGATTTCACAAAATGTTTGGTCATGGAAATTTGATTTAAAGTCCTGGAATTCCATTGGTCACCATGTGGATGAACCCTGGATGAAAGGTGAAATGACATGAGTCCAGTGTGTTTTGAAAAATAATTAAAAAATATTAAAAAGTACTTGTCGTTGGCAGATTGAAACTGGAGGCTCTGGCGGACAAGGAGCCGGCCCAGCTGGACAGAGACAGCGAAGAGGAGGAGGAAGAGGAGAGTCCGGCCGCGGCGGGGGAGGAGGGTCTGCTGGCCAGTCAGCCCCAGCCCACCACGAGCCGGGTCCTGTTGGAGGAGGAGGACCCGATCATCGAGGACTACAACAGCGACTAACGGCGCTCCGGGACTCGACTGCAGCGGTTCTCCACGTGGCCACGCGGGAGCCTCACGGGCGCCGCATGAGCAGGACACAAAAGAGCGTCTCGAAGAACCTGAATTAAATGTGACCGCGGCGCTCGATACGGGCTCGTAATAATAAGAATATGAAAGCACAGGGATTCATTTTTGAATAATCCCCCCCCCCCCCCCCCAAAAAAAAGTGATCCTTAAAGAAATACTTCAACCCCCAAAATTAACATTTGTATATCGGTTACTAACCACGTGTTGTTCCCTTGGATTCCTGAAGGTAACACCCGGTGCGTGACTGATGCATAAATGATCATCGTGGAGGCAAAGAATTCCTTTTAACCGCTCAGCTGAAAAGTTGTCTGTATTTATTTGTGTCGTGTGCACGTTGAGCACTCGTTGTTGTTGTTGTTGTTTGTACCTTTACAGATTTTTTTTATTATTTTTTTTTGCATAGTGACTGATAGATTTTTCCAGGAGCCCTTTTTAAAATGTAATATTGTTCTGTTGTCCATGGAGGGTCGACAGAAACTTATACACATTACCAAAAGATGTCTGTTGCTTAAATCCAAATAAGCAAGTGAATAAAACAAACCGTGTGGGAAGTGGACGGTTGGGCTCCAGACTCGAGCAATATCTTGTTGTCACACTCCTTTCACACACACACCTTCGTCCAATATTTGCCCAACAGTTTCACATGAGGTTCCTTTTTTAATGATTCCCTCTGGCTGTGCACACACTGAGCTACTTTCAGCGTCAACTCCTCAAACCATTCCACCTTCTTTAAAACAAATACTCGATCCTCAAAAAGTTCCACTGCGGCGTCCTCGTCCTGTCGTTTTATATGTCTCTCATTTTTAGTCACTGTTATTATTTTGCTAGTTTTAATGCTTCGCGAGACAGCTAGCGTCGCCAATTGTATATTTAAAAAGCACATCGAGTTTATTTTGAAGGTTGCGACCGGAAGTAGTTTGGTGTTTCCGGTTTCTAGCTTGACGCCGCGGGGGTTCAGACCTTCTCAGGTGGAGTACCGGGTGCACCGTGTCTGGCTGCCGTTCAACCGGCTCGAGCCCTCACGTCGTCGGTAAAACCGGGAGGCAAGTTGACGAACTTCCGTCTGAGTGTCGCCGCAGAGCCCGAGAGGAATACAACGTTTCTGAGAAGAAGTTTCAGGTAACGGTATAAAAAGCAACCTGCGTTAAGTCGGAATTTAGTTACTTCCGGTTTAATTATCACGAATCGTAACGTAAGTTTACATAAATTAAACGGATGAAGACAAACGCGTATAGATCATCTGTGGTCGATGAATATTTTTTTTTTTAAGTTCATCAATTCCGTTAGTTGATCAAGTTTTTCCTTAAATAATCACTTTAAATGTCGGATTTACTGGAAATAAGTTACACAGCATTAAACAAGAAGAAGTAGAAACTCATTAAAAACAAGTAATTCAGTAAATAAATACATATTATTCGATTTGATCAAAACTGCTGATTATTCGACTACAGAGGAGGCGGGACGTAGCTGGACGGGAGGCGTTCACTGACTGTAGGACAGTACAGTGTTCTGGTCCGAGGCCCTGATCCAGTGGCCTGGAACGTGTTGTAGGTGATTGAGTTATGACCTAATCCCTACAGTCCCGTCATCCCAGAGGTTACATACCTTGACAGTAATGTCTGCCAAGGAAATCCTCTTGTAAGTTTAGGATGAACACAAATCGCTGTGTTTTTGTCAAAGTGGACCGAGCCGACGGGTTCTGGCCTGGGACAGATGCAGGAGGCCGGTGAGGCCTGCAGCCGGGACGATGACATGGCGGACGGGGACCTGGGCGACGGGATGAGGGTCCGAGCGGCACCGAGCGCCCCGAGGAACAAGAGCCAGAGCTGTGCCGGCCTCCTGGAGCAGCTGTCCAGAACCAAGCCGCTCGGACCGGCGGCCCGGATCCCCGGACTGAACCAGCAGCAGGGAGCCCGCTGGACGCCGCCGTGCTACAGTAAGCACGTCTGATGATGAGCCGTCACAAGAATCCTGACATTCTGACAGATATCTGAAGTAGACAATCATAAGTATTTTAACTGGCTTGTTCTAATTCAGCCTATTTACACCACTGCAGAGTATTTTCAATAAAGCAGTCGATATGTGGTGGAAGGGACGACGTTCAGCTTTAGCTCAAGGGATAGCACTAAAATATGGCATTAAGTGTTTGGAAATCATCACACATTTATACACACGGGTTCAGAAGTAATTGGAGAAATTAACATAATAGTGAATATAACAATAATTTGTAGTTCTTGGAGGAAAATCCTTTGCAGTCTTTTCCCTATAGTCATCACCAAAGCAGTTATACAAATATAATATATATAAATAATATTTAATATAGTGGATATATATCTGTACATTGATATATTATTTATAATTATTTATATATATATATATATATATATATATATATATATATATATATATATATATAAAATAAAAACAGAGACACATTAAGACGGAAGTTCATCAACTTGTATTGTGAAAACAGCCCAAAAGCTTCTTACATTTTTTATATATATATATATATATATATATATATATATATATATATATATATATACATAATTATAATTATGTATATATATATAATAATTATATATATTTAATTTAATTTAAATGTATTTTTATATATATAATTATAAGTATATATATCATTTTATCTATATATATATATATATATATATATATATATATATATATATATATATATATATATATATATATATATATATATATAGTTAAGCCCTAAACACCTCAAAACTCACCCTGCTGCGTCTACCAGCTGTGACATCATCAATGAACGCCAGTGGCCCAGTTCCATCGGCAGCCATTGAAGTGCCACAGCACCGCCTCCACCGCGTCAACCAGAGGATGTGGGTTGCTTCTCTACACGTCTCTCTTCCCGTCTTTCTGGTTTAGGTTCATCTTGGTTTCCTCTTCAAAAGAACCTTCATCTGAAACTCATCCGGCTTAGTCAGATGCTTTCTTCACGTCTCACCTTCCCTTCCTGTTCGTCAGTGTTCCTGATGGTTTGCACCTTGTTGTAAACCTCCTGTGTTCAGGTTCACAAAGGCGTCTCTTGATGCTAGACTTTGACCACGACACGCCTCCCTCCTGACCTCAGTATTCATGTTCTGAAGGCTTCTTCTTCACCATGAACATAGTTCTCTTCATCTAACTCTGTCCTCCGTGGTCTTCTGGGCCTTTTGGTGCTGGTGGGGTTGCCAGCACATTCCTTATTTTTAGGCCTGAGTAGATCCGGTGCATCCTGATGTTCTGCTCTCTGGCTGATGGCTTTGTGTCGTTGTTTTCATGGCCTCCTTCACTTGCAGTGCGACCTCTCTGGTCCTCATGCGCCGAGTTCCCTGGACCTGCTACCAAACTCAACGTGTTGAATCCTCTCCACGACTTTCGATCTGCTCAATCTGTCGTGTCAAATAACGAGGCCGAAGAAGGTTGTAATCCCTAAACGGTTAATGCCATAGTTCTGTTCTATACACAAATACATAACGTAAGTATTTTCATATTCTTTGGCTGACATGTCAGGAGGTAATTTTCAGGGTTACAAGGAAATAGAACAAATGTAACCGCAATGTTTTGAATGCCTAAAATTAAAAAAGCACTACGTTAATGTATTGATTTCTCAAGGAAGAGGAAGGTGTCCTTACTCTAAATCTGTTAAAGCTGCAACTCAGACACTAGACCAGGGGTCGTGACCTTTCCTATCCAAAGAGACTTTTGGCCCTATTGTCTAAAATATGTCCAGATGTGTCACAGCTTATACAGTTGTGTATATATATATATATATATATATATATATATATATATATATATACTACCGTTCAAAAAGTTTGGGGTCACCCAGACAATTTTGTGTTTCTCATGACAACTCTCACTTTTATTTATCAAATGAATTGCAAAGTGAATATAAAATATAATCACGAGGTTAGAAATAATGATTTTTGTTGTAGATATTAATGTAGTTCTTCTTGTGGCTCAAAGAAAGGCCAGTTCTATAGCTTCGCTCACAAGCGTAACTATTTTCAGCTGCGCTCACATAAAAATGGCTCTCAAGGGTTTTCTACCCCTCCGCTAGTCTTCTAAGACGATAACACAACGTACCACTAGAACATGGAGATGGGCCTCTACACACCTCTGTAGAGACGTCATTAAACACCAGAGAATAGTCACTTACACATTAACCATTTATTTCTGATTAAATTTATGTTATCTTAATTGGAAAAAAACAGTGCTTTTCTTTGTGAAATAAGGAAGTGACCCCAAACTCTTGAACGGTAGTGAATATACATCTTATTTATTTAGTCAAAGCCTCACGAGCCACAAGAGAGGCGCTCAAGAGACGCACGCCGACCCCCGCACTACACCATGAGAAAACACACTCGCACACTCACACACTCACTCACACACACACTCTCACACACACACACACACACACACACACACACACACACCACACACACACACGCACACTCTCCGTTGCTAATGCCCGTACGCTCTGTTTCGTGCATCAGGCTCACTGGGGGACCTGTCCAAAGACGAGCTGAAAGACCGACTACAGGAAGCAACTGAGGTAGGAGGAAGAGGAGGAGGAGGAGAAGAAGAAGAAGAAAAGAAAAAAGACAAACTTGTAATTGATCACAACTGTAAGTGAGGGCTCCGCTGCGCCGACAGGTGATCGACGTGTTGTGCTGTGAGCTGGAGGTGGCACACCGTTACGTTGAAGGCAAATACGAAGCTCTGAAGATCTTGCAGGGGAAGGTAGAGCAGCACAAACACACACACACACACACACACACACACACACACACACACACACACACTGACGTATCTTCCAGCTCACTGTACTGTCGTCCGGTATCCATCAAGAGGGATGTCCAGTTTGGGTTCAGAGACTTTATTCCTCCGCTCCCGATTGGCAGTCACAGGGTTTTAAAGAGACCGAATGAGTAGATTTAACAAAAGATGTGACCACTGTCGCGGCTCCTTTTGTCAATCTCTGTCAATTTTCTTTTCTGTCAAAATACTGCCCAGTGGAATAGTATGTCTCTTGACTCCTCCCAGTTCTAATCTTCTTCTTCTGGCCTCCAAGGATAATGCTGGTTATATTTGAAGTGTTGACATGTGGGTTTTTAAAGGCAACTAAAAGAACTTCTTAGCCCCGTTAGCTCAAGAGTCAAAGATACCATGTTTGCAAAAGTATACACGGAGATATTTCTTTACGTTTGAAACACCTTTGTCGGAGTACAATACGTGGAGATGGAAAGAGCCACGGGGTTCCAACGGCTCTTCTTCACGCAGGCCATCCTGGACCAGGCCACGAGTCACACCAAGAGTCTGCTGCAGAAGACGGAGGCGGAGGCCGCGGCTCTGGAGAAGGTGAGGAGAGGCTGCTCGACGAGGGCGGGTCTGTTTGCTCTCACGCTCATCCTCATGACCTGTTCACTGGTCATGAGGATGAACCTGTTCACTGGTCCCCATGGTGATGAACCTGTTCATTGGTCATGAGGATGAACCTGTTCACTGGTCATGAGGATGAACCTGTTCACTGGTCATGAGGATGAACCTGTTCACTGGTCCCCATGGTGATGAACCTGTTCATTGGTCATGAGGATGAACCTGTTCATTGGTTGTTTGGATGAACCTGTTCATTGGTCATGTGGATGAACCTTTTCATTGGTCATGTGGATGAACCTGTTCATTGGTCATGTGGATGAACCTGTTCATTGGTCATGAGGATGAACCTGTTCATTGGTCACTATGTGGATGAACCTGTTCATTGGTCATGTGGATGAACCTGTTCATTGGTCGTGTGGATGAACCGGTTCATTGGTCGTGTGGATGAACCTGTTCATTGGTCGTGTGGATGAACCGGTTCATTGGTCGTGTGGATGAACCTGTTCATTGGTCATGTGGATGAACCTGTTCATTGGTCATGTGGATGAACCTGTTCATTGGTCATGAGGATGAACCTGTTCATTGGTCATGTGGATGAACCTGTTCATTGGTCATGTGGATGAACCTGTTCATTGGTCATGTGGATGAACCTGTTCATTGGTCATGTGGATAAACCTGTTCATTGGTCATGGTGATGAACCTGTTCATTGGTCACCATGTGGATGAACCTGTTCATTGGTCATGAGGATGAACCTGTTCATTGGTCATGTGGATGAACCTGTTCATTGGTCAAGTGGATGAACCTGTTCATTGGTCATGTGGATGAACCTGTTCATTGGTCATGGTGATGAACCTGTTCATTGGTCATGTGGATGAACCTGTTCATTGGTCATGAGGATGAACCTGTTTATTGGTCATGTGGATGAACCTGTTCATTGGCAGGAGGTGAACCGGCTGCAGTGGGAACTCGGCTTCCACCAGGTCCAGATGAAGAAGTCTCAGCAATCCTGGGAGGAGCAGCACAGCAGGTCGGATCGACTCCACGTCCCTCTGTGTGGATATATTCTCATCGCTTTACGACTTTCTTTTTTTAAATGAATGTTGTTTTCAGAGTGTTGAGTGAGAACCAGACTCTGACCACCAGCCTGGAGGAGAGAGAGAGCGAGATCCAGCAGCTCCGGGCCACAAATTTCGGTAAATTCCCGAATAATGTAGAATAACGTTCTGGTCGACCCAAAAAACCTCACGCAGGCCCCGGCCCCCCGGTGGGGGACTCCTCCCAAATAACTGACCCGAATCTAAAGAAAACGGACCTCGTGGCCTTCGTCGGCACATGGAATCAATGTGTGTGTATGTATATGTGTGTGTGTGTGTGTGTGTGTGTGTGTGTGTGTGTGTGTGTGTCGCAGCCTGTAGTCGGCAGTGCTCGGAGCTTCTCTCCATGCTGAGCGTGAAGGAGCGCAGAGCTTACCAAGGAGCCAAGCCCCACCAGGGGAGGGACGGCAGTGCGCTGGAGGTGAGATTATTTAATGTATAATAATAATAATAACTACACGCTGAAGAGACGTCGCAATAACAACACGCCGTTTGATCAGCATCTCAAATGTTTTTTTACTGTTAAAAGTAAGAAAAGAAAGAAGATGTCTTTTTGTTCTGCGTTTAAAGAGGTATCCTCCACATAGCGTTTTACTTCCCGTACGCTTTGTAAACACCGCGTACGAGTGGGCGCCGGTCTTCACCTTCTCCGTGTCGTCCCAGCTGGCGGTTCTGGGGGCGTGTCGGTGTCTCGGCGTCGCCGGAGCGTGTCCGTGCAGCCGGACCGCCGCCGCCAGCAGGAAGCAGCTCGCCCAGCTGCAGCAGGAGGTGAACGATGGCGTCCAGCCGGAAGAAGCTCCGCCCCTTTCCTCTTTTTAAAATGTGTTTTACCCTGTTCACCCCCGTTAAGTAAGTGTGTGTGTGTGTGTGTGTGTGTGTTTTCCAGCTGGACGCTCAGCGGTCGAGGAGGGAGGAGGCGTCGATGGTCGCCGACGCTTTCCGCATCGCCTTCGAGCAGCAGCTGAGGAAACGAAGTGAGCACTTCCTGCTGCTGGCCGACAGCAACGCCCCGAAGGCCAATCACGGCAAGGCTGAAGGTGTGTGTGTGTGTGTGTGTGTGTGTGTGTGTGTGTGTGTGTGTGTGTGTGTGTGTGTGTGTGTGTGTGTGTGTGTGTGTGTGTGTGTGTGTGTGTGTGTGTGTGTGTGTGTGTGTGTGTGTGTGTGTGTGTGTGTGTGTTTACGTGGTCTTCCAAACACTTTCATATTCGTTCATTAACGCGAGACACTAGAGTCAGAGTAACGACTTTGTGCTATTTTTACTTTTATTTTACTACTTTGTCTATTTGCGTCTGTAGATTTCTCCTAAATTCACCAAAAATCACCGTTTGGATATCACTGGTAATATAAAATAAAATACTATCTTAGAGCTAAGTAATCAACTGGGGAAGATATTCATTACTTAATATGTGTACCGGAACTTTGACGCAAATGGGACCTTCTAGCGAACGCTTCATTTGAATATTAAAACACGACATTTCAGAAGTCGTCCTCTGGGCAGCTTCGTGGTGACCGGCTCGTTCTGGATTGAATGTCATCCAATGTCGACCAATCAGAGTCTGTCTTGTCCCTCCAGGAGCCAACCAGAGTCCTTTGCTCGGCGTGAGCCGGCGGCTGAGAGGGCTGCTGTCCTCCAAGATGCCCGACGATCTTCTGGAGACGCTCTCCAGGCTGCTGGACTTGGTGAGCGTCTCCTCTGAAGCGTTTCCTTCCAGGTCACATGACCAGCTCCCCATCAGTGTTCGGACCTGGTGTCGGCAGATAGAGGCGAGGGCTGCACCGCACAGGCTGCTCCGCTTCCTCTTCAGCTCAATTCTTTTGAAATGCTCCTGGATTTCAGTCAGCGGGGCAAAGATTGTCGCCTAAAAAATCTGTAAATGTCCCACCTGGTCTCTGGCCGGGTCGGTTTTATTGGTAGAAGAAGTGGTTGTCATGGTTACTCACCGCCGCCGTGTTTCCTGCCGCAGCTGAACGACAAGGACGAGGCGCTGGCCCACCAGAGGAAGGTGAGCATCATGTTGGCCCACAGCGCCGAGGAGCTGCAGAGGCGCCTGAGTCTCGGCGCACGCCACGGGCCACCGGACCCAGCGGAGGACGGGAGGCGGTCTCGGCAAACGCCCGACGCACCGGAGTCCGAGGCGCGGCCGCAAGTTGTCCCGCCAGAGGCCAACGGCCACGCCCGGCGCCGGTCGGAGCCGCCGGAGCCGGCACGCCCGCCGAGTCCGTCGGGGTCCAGGACTAAACCGCGGGAGCCGTGGGATACGTCCCACAAGAGCCACGCGGCGGAAACCCATCCATCCGGCCATCCGGAGTCCTGATCCACCTGCAGGTCCCACCGGGACCCCGCGGGCTCGCTGCCGGCGCCGCTCGATTCGAAAAGAACCGGCAAGATGTGGACATCCGTGATGTCACACAGGGGCCTGGACCTGAAGGAACGCTATGAACAGCACACGACTGGGCCGACACCGAATCCTCAGAGAGGAAGGGTACATATATATATATATAATTATTTTTTTAACTGACTTTTTACAACTAGATTCTTATCTGCTAAAGAATAACAAACATAACAATAACATATCCATGTTCATTAATCAATTTTCCAAGCTTTTTTTTTAACTGTTATTGATAAAAAGAAAGAATAGTTTGGGTTCGGAACAGGAAGATGTACCGAGAGGAAAAGTGAGAAAAGAATAATAATTATAGATATAATAAGTTCTCTTCTGTGTTTATGACTCCAGAACTATTCATTTTTTGCCATGATAGTTTTTAGTATTCAACATTTTTTGGCAGGTGTTTTGTTGTTGTTGTTGTTGTTGTCAGGGTGTTTATTCCAAACACACCCAAACTTAGCATACACATTAACTGGCTTAAATGTAGTTGTGTGATATGATTTTAATGCTTCAAAATGGCAATTTGGCTCAATAGCGCCCCCTTCCAATATGAATTTAAGGAAGTTGCCCATTTTGACTCTTGTGATTTTTCTGTAAATTAGTTTTCCTGTTTCTAGTGACTGTTAACAAAGTCCTAATAAAGGGAATTCATCATCCATTTTTTTAATTGGGTTCGGGTAATATTGTAAGTATATGATGTACTTCGGGGACAGCTATGAGAACTAAAGGCATGTGTGATGTTTGTGGAGAGGAAGCAGCAGGTAGCCATGTTCCTGTCTGCTCCTGTGAATCCTCTTCACTCTGCCTCACGGCACCTTCATTAAAAGCAATGGATTGGAATTTGTATCGTGTCATATTTCAAGATAAATATGTTCCATGCGGTGATTTAGTAATTTAATTGCATGCTCTTCAAATCTTAAATCAGCCCCAATAAACTATATATATATATATATACATACACATACCTGTATCTACAGATACATGTGTATGTATATACACATACACATAACATTATATATTTTATTGTGTTCATAACATTATAATATATAATATATCTTATTGTGTTCATAACATTATTATATATAATATATGTTTATGTGTTCATAACATTATTATATATAATATCTTATTTTGTTCATAACATTATTATATATAATATATCTTTTTTTGTTCATAACGTTATTATAGATAATATATCTTATTGTGTTCATAACATTATTATATATAATATATCTTATTGTGTTCATAACATTATTATATATAATATATGTTGTTGTGTTCATAACGTTATTATAGATAATATATCTTATTGTGTTCATAACATTATTATATATAATATATGTTGTTGTGTTCATAACATTATTATATTTAATATATGTTGTTGTGTTCATAACGTTATTATAGATAATATATCTTATTGTGTTCATAACATTATTATATTTAATATATGTTATTGTGTTTATAACGTTATTATAGATAATATATCTTATTGTGTTCATAACATTATTATAGATAATATATCTTATTGTGTTCATAACATTATTATATTTAATATATGTTATTGTGTTTATAACGTTATTATAGATAATATATCTTATTGTGTTCATAACATTATTATATATAATATATGTTGTTGTGGTTATAACATTATTATATATAATATATGTTGTTGTGTTCATAACGTTATTATAGATAATATATCTTATTGTGTTCATAACATTATTATAATATATGTTGTTGTGTTCATAACGTTATTATAGATAATATATCTTATTGTGTTCATAACATTATTATATATAATATATGTTGTTGTGTTCATAACGTTATTATATATAATATATATTCAGACGTCGCTGTTTCACTTTTCACATTTTCATTTAATTTCCTGAAATAAAATCAAAGTTTTAGTCCCATTTCATAGAAGTGCCAGTGTGTCATTTGTTGAGACTTCCTCCATTCACGTGTTAAAGTGAACAATACATTTAAAGTGAACAATACATTTAAAGTGAACAATACATTTAAAGTGAACAATACATTTATTCAAGAATAAATCATCAGCATTTGAAGGTGCAATGCGTACTGACTGTCAAATCTGCTCCAGGCAGACAGGGGGCAGTGTTTCCCCTCTGCTGCTGGGTTCACGCACTCATTTTAAAGTTTATATAAAAAGAACAACTACTGACAGCGTAAAAAGACGCCAAAAAAAACATGTTATAACTGCTAAAAGTCCAAGAAGCGATCAGAATAACAGCGCTATCTTGGCGTGTGACGTTCACGTGTTTTTACGACATACTCTTTTTATCTCTACTTCATTTTTGTCTTCTCACGTTTTTCAGGAAAGTAGTATTTAATCAGACACGTATATTTCTTCAATCAGTTACAAAACACATTCAACAGACACAACCATAACACAAGGAATGCTAGTTTAGGTCAATTGATACCGCCGACCCCCAGAACTAACCTCCTCAAGCGTACTAGTATCTATCGTGCAATTACCGCTTGGAACTTAAGGGCGATATATACTCTTGCAATTACAACTGCGTCTGGCCACGCAGTCGGATTGACGGACTCGTTTTGGTTTATAGTTCCCTTGCGTTTTCCATACGCCAGAACAGTAGGTGGCGCAATGACCGTTTATATCCTAGTGCACAACTCGACCTGCACACCGACGTTCGCCGATATCTCCCTCCAGGAGTTTACCGCCATCTGGGTGTCCTTATACTCCGTCAATGATGGATTATATAAATGCTCATATTTACGGACCTCTTCAGCTAAACGTTCAACAGGATCCATTGTACGTGTTTCTGCCGTGGCTTTTAAAAATGGCGGTATATTATGCTATGAAACCGGAAAGGCGAGACTCAGAAAGGATGTGGTTAGCAGACCAATCACAGTCTTGCGGGCTGCGTAGCTTTGTCGGATAGTCAGGAATTTTGGGCGACGCACGCAAGCACGCAAGAGGGGTGGGGGGGAGACGCAAGGGGGGATTACAGGGCTTGCGTGCTTGCGTCTCTGCGTAAAACCGGAGTATAAATCAGCCTTTACTTCCTCCTCGTTTTACTCACATAAGTAATACTTTTTCATTCAAAAAACAATTAAAGGCGCATCTAAGAACATTCACCACTTGACGTATTCTATTGCTTTTTAGTCATCTGATTTTCTTCTTCTTTTTCTTTGTATGAATTAAGTTGAATTGCATAACATAACATATATCTGATCCTTCGACTGTACTGTGCATCTGACTGCACTATTTTACACTTTGTTGTACTATTTTTAACTGTTTGTTTCACGATATGTTTTGTATGTTTTTGTATGTATTGTATTTTGCGGTCGCTAAGGTGTCAGCTAATGGGGATCCAATAAATGAACTAAACTAAACTCTACTCTATGTCTAACAATATTATGACTCTTATGATATATTTTTATATCAAATTTAAATGCCATACTATGACATAGTTGATTTGTTCTGACACACAAATGAGGACCATGAGATACTTTTTTAAAGGCTATTTTTCTTACATCTTATACTATTATTTATTAATGACTTTTTATGCCATAATATCATATTTGTGAGGTTCGTGTCACAGGGTGGGGCTCAGGCGCAGAGAGACAGGCAGGACTCGGATGTGAATAACAAAAAGACTCTTTAATGAGACAAAAGCTCCAAACAAAGCAAAACGTCCAAAAGGGGGCAGCAGGGAATCGGGGTCAGGGCAAGCAGGCGGGGTCAAACAGGCAGGTCAAGAATATCCAGCGCACAGGGAAGACGGAGCAAAGACAACGACTTTGCAACGAGGAGAAGAGGAGACACTGCAGACACAGATCCGTCATTTACCCCGGCGTACACAGATGGATCTAAAGAGCCTAATACAGGGAGAACTGGACCTGCAGTTATCGCTCCTTTAACTGTGAGGTCAGACGAAGGTCATCACACCATCTGTCCTGTTGACAGTTGAGGCTTTGGCCGTCTGACCGGCGCTGCAGTGGGTGGAGGAGCTTCAGGTCAGAAAGGTGTTCATTGGTTCAGATTCCAGTTCAGCATAATCATCATTACAGTCACATCTCACAGCAGGCAGCATGTCCTCAACGACATGTAGGGAACACTGCTCCCACTGAGTCAGCTGCTATGTTGGTGGCATTCATGTGGGGGCCAGAGACGGGGGAAGGGAAACAAAGCGGCAGAAACATCAGCAACACAAGCGTTGGACCGTCAGAACCAGACCAGATGCTCTCTGGATCATCAGAGCTCAGCTCAATACTTTCAGCTGGGGAGAGAAGAAGAAGACAACAGAAGAGATGATCAGTGTCTCCAGAGACTCCCTCCATCAGCTGCCAGTGAAGCAGCACATCAGTAGAAGAGAAACAGGCTGGCTCATCTAGGCTGAGTCTTTGCTGAGGGCCCTGAACGCATCATGACTGCAGAAGCAGAGAGGTGTTCACTGCCCGCGGTAAAGATGGACTCTGCTGCAGTAAAGCAGCCCACGTGTGTCCTGCTACACCCAGAGAAGACATTCTCCAGATGACGTCTTGAAGTTTGGTTTCCAGGATCTCTGGAGCTTCCTCAGCATGAACAGAGCAGCACTAGTGGATGTTTCAGCCGTGACTGATGATCGGCTCCACGGAGGAAACGACTGAGAGTGAAACACCAGCTGCAGCTGTTGGTGACTACATGTGATGCTGGTTCTCTGAAGTGAGAGCCAGTGGTGAGCCGGCTTCAGTCGACTGATCTCAGAGCTCAACCAAGACCACCAAGAGGTTGAGAGTTTGATGAATGAGGACCACTGTCTCTAAACGTCTGGTGATGCCGTCAGCTGGTTTCAAATTGGGTGTTTCCACAACATATATACATAGGGTGTATTCAACTTTTACATGGTGTTATATTAGGCTTAAATTACATCTACAAAGATGATGAAGAGGACACACACATCTCTCTCCCTCCGACGAGGGTCAACAGCTCCAGACAGAGACAGAGCCAGCGGCCTGGTGCTGCTCAGTCTGAACCGTAGAGAGGAGACTGCAGAGCGAGGACCAGGAGGCCCAGACACAAGAAGAGAAGAGAAGAGGAGGAGGAGGAGGAGGAGGAGGAGGCCCAGACACAAGAAGAGAAGAGAAGAGGAGGAGGAGGAGGAGGAGGAGGAGGAGGAGGAGGACGCCCAGACACAAGAAGAGAAAGAGGGAGGAGGAGGAGGAGGCCCAGACACAAGAAGAGAAGAGAAGAGGAGGAGGAGTAGGAGGAGGAGGAGGAGGAGGAGGCCCAGTCACAAGAAGAGAAGAGGAGGAGGAGGAGGAGAGGAGGAGGAGGAGGAGGAGGAGGAGGAGGAGGGCCAGACACAAGAAGAGAAGAGAAGAGGAGGAGGAGGAGGAGGCCCAGACACAAGAAGAGAAGAGAAGAGGAGGAGGGAGGAGGAGGAGGAGGAGGAGGAGGGAGGAGGAGGAGGAGGAGGAGGAGGAGGAGGCCCAGACACAAGAAGAGAAGAGAGGAGGAGGAGGACCAGGAGGCCCAGACACAAGAAGAGAAGAGAAGAGGAGGAGGAGGAGGAGGAGGAGGAGGCCCAGACACAAGAAGAGAAGAGAGGAGGAGGAGGAGGAGGAGGAGGAGGAGGAGGAGGCCCAGACACAAGAAGAGAAGAGAAGAGAGGAGGAGGAGGAGGAGGAGGCCCAGACACAAGAAGAGAAGAGAAGAGGAGGAGGAGGAGGAGGAGGAGGAGGAGGAGGACGCCCAGACACAAGAAGAGAAGGGGGGGGGAGGAGGCCCAGGAGGCCAAGACACAAGAAGAGAAGAGAAGAGGAGGAGGAGGAGGAGGAGGAGGAGGAGGAGGAGGAGGCCCAGACACAAGAAGAGAAGAGAGGAGGAGGAGGAGGAGGAGGAGGAGGAGGAGGACGCCCAGACACAAGAAGAGAAGAGAGGAGGAGGAGGACCAGGAGGCCCAGACACAAGAAGAGAGAGGAGAAGGAGGAGGAGGAGGAGGAGGAGGCCCAGACACAGAGGAGAGAGGAGGGAGGAGGAGGAGGCCCAGACACAAGAAGAGAAGAGAAGAGGAGGAGGAGGAGGAGGAGAGGAGGAGGAGGAGGACCAGGAGGCCCAGACACAAGAAGGAGGAGGAGGAGGAGGAGGAGGACCAGGAGGCCCAGACACAAGAAGAGAGGAGGAGGAGGAGGAGGAGGAGGAGGAGGAGGAGGAGGAGGAGGAGGAGGAGGAGGAGGAGGAGGAGGAGGACGCCCAGACACAAGAAGAGAAGAGATGTCAGCAAGAAACCTCACATTCCTTAAAGGAACCGGCCTGGACTGGGACAGGGGTCACACTGAGGTCACACTGAGGTCACTCTGAGGTCACACTGAGTGACGAGAACTAATATGTAATGAGGGAGTGGACGGAGGATCACCTGCAGTGAGTGTGAGGTATAAATAATATGTCAAGGTGTTTGTTCGGGGTTGGGAAAGACAGACGTGGAGGAGGTCGTTGTCTTTAATACCCAGACCAGGTTTATTTGTGAAACTGTTGGTTAGAAATAAATCTACGTGAACTGAACTCTGATCCAAACTCTCTGTGTCCTGTGTTTGTGTTTGTGTGTGTGTGTGTGTGTGTGTGTGTGTGTGTGTGTGTGTGGTGTCTCACCAACAGTCAGACAGGAGAGAGAAACAAGTTTATATGATCAGGTTAAGAGATTAGTCAAAATGGACCAAAAAGGAAGAAGTCCAGCGACAACAGTATGTAGTGAACCAGTGACTGTCAAGTTAAATAAAGAAAACTAAATATAATAACATCTACAACATATTTAATATTACACATTTCCAACTGAACTGGATTAATTATGAATAATAAATACTCTAATAATGAAGACATTATCTTCTCTTATTTAAAGTGAAATAAAGTTTGGATTTAAAACAGAAAGATTTTGAAAAATGTGACTTTAAATAAAGGATTTCATTTTATAACACATATTGAACTGAATTGTCCTGCAGCTTTACATTCAGTTTCTTCAGGCATCAAGCGATCTCAATCAAAAGAGCCAAAATATTATATTCTAGTTCTCTAAAGGAGAAATGTGTGAGCAGGGACTCCATCTGGTTATGAAACCATTAGTTTCAGCTCATTTCTCTCTGTTCACTTCATTGATCATCAGTTAATTCATGTTATATTTAGATCGTATTGGGCTCTTATCTTTAGTTATAATTCAGTGAACCCACCTCAGAGTCTCCAGTCTACAATGTGAACTCTCCAGAAAACCAGTCAGAAGCTTCACTCCTGAGTCCTGCAGGTTGTTGTCACTCAGGTCCAGGTGTTTCAGACTGGAGGACTGGGAGCTGAGGACTGAGGCCAGAGCTCCACAGCTTCCTTCTGAGAGGTTACAGCCCTTCAGCCTAAGGGAGGAACAGAGAATAATACAAACAACATGTTCAATCAAAGTAAAACATCAATCCATTTGGTGATGTTAACGTATCCATACAGAGCTTTGTTGGAGGCTTTGACCACCGGCAGCAGCCTCAGAAGAGCCTCCTCTGAATGAAAGTATTTCTTCAGGTCAAACACCTCCAGATCTTCTTCTGATGACAGTAAGATGAAGCCCAGAGCTGACCACTGAGCAGGAGACAGTTCATCTGTGGAGAGACGGCCTGATCTCAGGGCCTGTTGGATCTCCTCCACCAGAGAACCATCGTTCAGTTCATTCAGACAGTGGAACAGATTGATGCTTTTCTCTGGGGACACATCCTCACTGATCTTCTTCTTGATGTACTGGACTGTTTCCTGATTGGTCTGTGAGCTTCTTCCTGTCTGTGTCAGCAGACCTTGCAGAAGAGTCTGATTGGTCTCTAGGGAAAGACCCAGGAGGAAGCGGAGGAACAAGTCCAGGTGTCCATTTGGACTCTGTAAGGCCTTGTCCACAGCACTCTGGTAGAGAAGTTTGAGTTTAGGTTTTTCTCTCAATACTTCAGGCCGACCAAGGTCTTCTGCTCCTGGTTGTTTTTCTGCCATCAGGTTGACACCAGAGTTGCTGGAGGTCAGATGGACGTGAAGAGCAGCCAGAAACTCCTGAACACTCAGATGGACGAAGCAGAACACCTGGTCCTGGTACAGTCCTCTCTCCTCTATAAAGATCTGTGTGAACACTCCTGAGTACACTGAGGCTGCTCTGATATCGATGCCACACTCGACCAGGTCGCGTTCATAGAAGATCAGGTTCCCTTTCTGCAGCTGATCAAAAGCCAGTCTTCCCAGAGACTCAGTCATCTTCCTGCTCTCTGGACTCCAGTGTGGATCCGTTGCAGCTCCTCCATCAAACTTGACCATCTTCACTTTGGACTGAACCACCAGGAAGTGGATGTACATCTCAGTCATGGTAGTGGGCAGCTGTCCTCCCTCTGTGGTCTTCAACACGTCCTCCAGAACTGTAGCAGTGATCCAGCAGAAGACTGGGATGTGGCACATGATGTGGAGGCTTCGGGAGGTCTTGATGTGTGAGATGATCCTGCTGACCTGCTCCTGATCTCTGAACCTCTTCCTGAAGTAGTCCTCCTTCTGGGGGTTAGTGAACCCTCTGACCTCTGTCACCAAGTCAACACAGTCAGGAGGAATCTGATTGGCTGCTGCAGGTCTTGTGGTTATCCAGAGGCGAGCAGAGGGAAGCAGTTTCCCCCTGAAGAGGTTTGTCAGCAGCACATGCACTGAGCTGGACTCTGTGACATCAGTCAGGACCTCATTGTTGAGGAAGTCCAGAGGAAGTCGACACTCATCCAGACCGTCAAAGATGAACACAACCTGGAGCTCTTCAAACCTGCAGATTCCTGCTTCTTTGGTTTCAGAGAAGAAGTGATGGATAAGTTGCACCAAGCTGAACGTCTTCTCTTTCAGCACATTCAGCTCTCTGAACGTGAATGGAAACAGGAAATGGATGTCCTGGTTGGCTTTGTCTTCAGCCCAGTCCAGAGTGAACTTCTGCGTTAGGACTGTTTTCCCAACGCCAGCCACTCCCTTCGTCATCACTGTTCTGATTGGCTCCTCTCTTCCAGGCGAGGCTTTGAAGAGGTCTTCTTGTCTGATGGGTGTTTCTGCTCTGTGTGGTTTCCTGGATGCTGTTTCAATCTGTCTGACCTCATGCTCCTTGTTGACCTCTGCAGTCCCTCCCTCTGTGATGTAGAGCTCTGTGTAGATCTGGTTCAGGAGGGTTTGGTTTCCTGCTCTGGGGATCCCCTCAAACACACACTGGAGCTTCTTCTTCAGGTTAGACTTGAGTTCATGTTGGGCTGCAGGCACACGAGTTTCTGGAATGACAACAATCACAGATGAACTTACTGAGTGGTGGTTTTCTGTTTCATTGTCAAGTCTTTAAAATTCTCTTACTGCTGTGCAGACAGTCAGCCAGATCATCCTGCTCCATTCTCCTCAAGAAGTTTAGTGTGATCTTCAGAAATGCTTCCCTGCTGCTCCTCATCTGCTCTTCATCCTCACCGCCCAACACCTCCTCATCTTCCTTCTGACCTACAGAGCCTTCTGGGTAATCTGGATTTAGGGCCTTTTGCATCTTCTTCAGCTCGCTCTTCATAAAGCTGACAATGTTCTTCTCAAGCAGCTGGAACCAAACATTACAAGTATATTTAATGTTTTTTAAATATGTTTAATTGTGTATTGAGGCCGATTCAAAGCTTTTTCCTTAATTTAAGTTTATAGCTTTCATTTGACATCAAAACTTTACAAGTATGTATTTTCTTAGTATTGTTTTATTATTATTTTCTCAAAAGTGTTTAACCTAATCTGTGAACATCGTATTAATGTAGATTGTAAATGCATTCTGGGAAATATTATTATAAAACTAATACAATAATACCAACTGACAATGAAAAACAAGCACAATTCTCCATCTTCAATAAAGACCATAAAGTCTTGAGTACCTAGATGTTGACATCAGAGGTCAGAGGAAGTTTAATACATACGGTTCGGGTAGTATTTTAGCTTTAATAAATGTTTCATCAAGAAAGGGCTGTAATCCCTAAATAACCTAGAACCAAGTCACCTTTCGGTGAAATTTGTCGTTTTGAAATCAAAATAGGTCATCCACGTGAATCGTGTGTTATATACTAACAAGGTATCTGTACATTAACAACGATATGATTTTGCATATTTTTAGTATCAATACTTCATTAAAGCCGCTCCGTGTCAAGCTGTCTGCACACTGCTCTGCACAGCGCTCACAGCGAGAGACGTCAAGTGGCGGAGCTTTTGAGTCTTCGGCTTTAAAATAATGAAATAAAGAGATGCCAGAAGTGAAACGTTTCAGTTCTCTGTCTCCACTGCAGACAGTCTGTAAAGTGATGTAAACCTACAGCTGCTCATCCTGATGAACTCTGTATCATCTGGTCACATACAGACTGAAGGCCTCATAGCGTATAATCAATGCTATGATGGCTCCATGGAGTTTCATTCATATCTGTGGGCTAATACTAATATTACTGACATTTGTTAAGTGTTGAGAAAGTTGGTAAAAAGAACTAAACAGATGTTTTATTTATTACTAGTATAGATAAATATACCAGTCTCATATTCATGGTATCATATTGTTTTCATGGTATTTTATTGAATTCTGGTATCAGTATCTTGATATTTATGGCAGGTATGGTATAGAAGTTATAATGTTAGTATTGTGGCAACCAGGTAGAGACAGACTCAAGGAAAAGTCCTTGAGTCCTTTAACCATAATATATATAATGACAATGTATATGTGTTATTGCGATTATTATAGGGCTTAGTCAGAGCGGAGGACCTTTTGTTTTTAAACTGTTTATTCATATTATTTAGATTTGTGGTCACTTTTTTCACCCCTTATGAGTTTGCAGGTATGAATATTGAAACTTCTCCAATGAAACAATTCCTGAGATTCCTTTTGGTGCTTGTAAGCTTGGCGTGGTGAGCGAGTCAGTGCCACACAAAAGCTCCACGAGGGAGTTCATCCCTACAGATACATAACTCAGACGTTTAAATGATGTTAGGCCTGAAGGTGAGACACAGAGGGCGTGGCCTCTTTGATTGACAGGTGGACGTCTCCTCTGTTGCTCCACCTGCTCGTCTAATCTCCATCAACGATCCAACTCTGTGACCATCTCTATATGTTATACAGTCTCTGACTCACACACCTTAAATATGGGCTCCAGGTCTCCTGGGATCACTTGGGATCTATGTTGCTGAACTCTTTGGGGAAAAGAAAAGTACAAGTTGTATATTATGTTCTGTCTTAAGAGATCCTGAAGTCAAAGGTAAAGGAGGGTCTGACCTCTGCTGATGGATCCTGATAGAAACACCGTCGCCGAATGAAAGCTCACCTTAGTTCATCAGACTGAAGTATATTTTTGAAATTCACAGGTTTTCCCATAGACCGGTCACTCTTCATGGACACACAGCTGGGCCCAGGTCCAGGTCCAGGTCCGGCTCGAGGAGAGTCAGCTCTCTGCTGATGGATCCTGACAGAAACACAGAGCTGATTCACATGTTCAGTAAAATTCTGACAGATGTTGTTTCTTTTTGTTGTAAAAACTTACCTAACAGACTGAACTCCATCTTTGAAATTCACAGGTTTTCTCTTAGACCGGTCACTCTTCATGGACACACAGCTGGGCCCAGGTCCAGGTCAAGGTCCAGGTCCTGGTCCAGGTCCAGGTCCAGGTCCAGGTCCAGGTCCAGGTCCAGGTCCGGGTCCAGGTGCGTCTGGTCTGCTCAACACAACACACACAGAGCTTAGAGGGCGAGTGATGACGGAGGAGTGGCGTGCCATGGAGAACGGTCCTGGCCTCACCTCTGAGCTTCGGTCTGGCTGTCATGTTCCCCACACAGAGAGGTTTTAGAGGGAGGGACTCCCTCCTCTGTGTCCCCCCACTGATGCATAGCAGAGTCCACACCTCCACACACACACCTGCTGCACAACACTCACGTCACAGGACACACACTGCAACACAAGCTGTCAAACCGGTTCAGACACACACTTCATTCATGAGTCAAACTCAAGTTGCTTCAAGGTTTTAGCACTTATTTCATTATAAGACGTGTACATCTTCATCAAATCACTGTCCTTTAGCTCAGATATAAATGAGAGACTAGTATTACACCTGGAAGCAAAATAAATGATCAGCCAATCAGCACCAGGAACCATTTCTACCGTCCAGTTAAAGAGAGAAAGATCCTGATGATCCAACATGTCCACATTCCTCTGGTCAGATTCTCACCTGCTGAACTGACCTCAGGTCAGTTTACGGACACGTTCGCCTTCTGTGTGGAGGACCCTCTGGAGAGAAGAAGCTGCTCCTGTCTTCCCCTCAGTCCTGGTGTGTGTGTGTGAGTGTGTGTGTGTGTGTGTGTGTGTGTGTGCGTGTGCGTGTGTGTGTGTGTGTGTGTGTGTGTGTGTGTGCGCATTTGATCCGAGGACGCCGTCACGCCCTCATCTCTTCAGAGTCCGCATCCGTGTGACGTCAAAACCAGTCCAACAGGAGTGAATGATAATGGACGTGTTGGTTCTCGCTCAGCACTCCCAGAATTCCTTTCTGCTCTCACACGTTCACAAACAGCTGCTGTTGTTTCTGTGACTGTCCAGCAGCTCCAGCCTCTCATCCTCTTCTCTCCCGGAGAAGAAGACCATGACTCGGTTCCTCGGAGGAGCTGCAGCTCTGCACATTTCACTGAGAAGGATCAGGGACTGAATCCAGTTTGTTTGACAAACACAGCGCTCTGCAGTGTGTGAAGGAGACACTTCTCAGACTGAAGGCCAGCACATCAGGATTCTTCTTCACGGACCAGTTGGAGCTGCAAAGTCCAGCTTCATCTTCGCTGTGGACGGCGTCCTCCAGGGCCAGACGTGCATCGAGGCTCTGGCGGCCAGAGGACCGTCCTGCTTCAGCCACAGGGACCACAGAGTCTCCAGCTGCAGGGACTGGGACACACATGTGGGTTGTACCATGTCATGTCTTTGGAATAATGAACATGGTTCCCCCCATTGTGAACCACAGTGTATTACAGCTCCTTGGTTCTTCCCTTTCACAATAAAAGGCCCGGGCAGAGACCTTGTGGTCAGGAACGACTCGGCCCAACAGCGTCCGGGTGCCGTCCTCAGGACATTTGGGCTCTGGCCGTTGAGCTGTGAGCAGAATGGAAAGAGAGATGGTCCCCAACAAAAAGACCACTTTTAAGTTGCTTAAGGGGAACAAACGGGGTCTCCCCCCCAACAGCGCCCCCAAAATCCCACTTGTGGCCAAAGATATATCGCATCGGTAGTGATAAGAACTACCATAGAGAATGAATGGGAAAAGTTAAGGAAAGTTAAGGACTAGGATACACGGCTCTGGAGCGGGGCAAGAGGGAGGCGACAGTGCTAGTCACTACACCACCGTGAAGCTTCAAACCAAATAAATGACCCAAAATAAATAAATAAAACCAAATACATGACTAAAATAAGTTTTACTGCTATTTGAACTTGTTGATCTGAACTTTAGTTCAGTCATGCCATCCTGACTAACGTGACTAATGTTTTCCTCTTATTGACTTCCCTTTCAGCTACTATGCGTCCACCAGATCGCTACCTTCAGAGGTTGGTACTCAGCACATCTGGAGAAAACGGATGACTTCCTGTACATTTGAACCACAGAGTATTTATTGTGATCTGTTGTGTCCAACCAATACAAAACAGGATCAAGTCCAAAAGGTCAAAGTTACGACTCAGTGACTCGTCTAAAGTTACATCACACTGCTCAGAAAGTCGAATCGTGTTGTTAAAGGTTTCAGACGTTTCCACAACTGCAGCACATCTGGGTGATGAAGTGGGTTTCAACGGGAAACATCTGCATGAAGCGTCGTGTGTTCTTCGTCTGATACTGTCGAGCATTAATCGTCGGAGGGCTTTTATTAATACAAACTACATAATGACATTTTCGCAGTTTGAGGCATAAAAAAACCCCCACAAGAGGTGAACATTTAAACCACAGGTACATAATAATAAATCAAATAGTTGTGACTACTTACAGGAGGTCAGATATTACAGGATACAGGAGTATGTTTTATACATTTATTTGTATTGTACGCATTTCAAAATGACAAGAAACAATCAGTTTTCAACTTGATATTTGCTGCATGTATCATAAATATGTTGGTGACCAAATACCATTAACAAGTGAGCTTATTATGAAACCTGATTTTGATGAATTGGTTAAGAGTTCAGCTCAAAACATAACTCATCAAATAACTTCGGTTTGGATGGAGAATATCTGGAGAAAGAATTCAACCAATCTTAGTCCTTGGGGCTCTGATTTGAACCAGGAGGAGGGTGTAACAGTGTTACTGCTGATGCTCTGTGTATGTGTTGAAACACTAAAAAGCAATTTGGGAACAGATCATCCAACCTGCATATTTGAAATATTGAGGACACCAGGAGTAAACCCACACAGGGAGAACATGTAGTCTCCAGGCTGAGAGGGGACATTGCTGAGCAGGGTGACCCCCTCTCTCCCCCCCCCCCAATAATATATCCAAGGGGGGCCATGCAGAGAGGGGGATGTAAAGAAAGGAGAGGAGATGTAAATCCGTGAGGATGTAAATAAAGGAGAGGAGATGGGGGTTAGAGTGAGGATGTAAAGAAAGGAGAGGAGATGTAAATCAGAGTGAGGATGTAAAGAAAGGAGAGGAGATGGGGATTAGATTGAGGATCTCTCTCTCTCTCTCTCTCTCCCTCTCTCTCTCTCTCACACACACACACACACACACACACACACACACACACACACACACATATGAAGTACTATACCAATAGAGACTTGAGGTGAGCAATAAGACGGTACAACATGTTTGATGGGGCCAGTTGGATCACTGCTTAGTATTGAGCTCTGTCTAGTTGTCTGTCGCCCCCTAGTGGCTATAACAGGTATACAGTCCTCATCTACGTCACACATAGATGTGACCACGCTGCTGGTCATGTCAACCCCACGGCTGCAGGACCGTCAACAAAATGACTCCTTTTTAGATCGCTAGAGACAAACAATGAGTTCCTTGCCTTCCTTTAATTTGTTTTCCTAATTCAAAGTGTTTTAAGAGGTTACTAAAATGATAAATCCGTAATCCATCAGGCAAATCGATAACGTCAGTAGCTGCTTCAGCCAACAGGTTCAGTCACATCTCATGTGCGTTGGCGGACCTCCTCCACAAGGTGGCAGCATGACACAGATGACAAGTTGGCTCTCTCACACACAAACACACGCACACACACACGCACACACACACACTCGCACAAAAACACACACCACATCATTCAATAATTTAAGACCCATTTTCGGATTGTGTTTCTCTTGTCTCTCAATCTCACTTTTAGAGACCTGCGCTAACAAACCCTTTTCGGACCACTAACCCCCCCCCCACACACACACACACACCCACACACACACACACACACACACACACCTCTTCATCCCTGCAGGGGTTTCCCTGCAGATGATTGGCAGTTACAGCCAAACAAACTTGATCCGTGGCCCAATGAGATGATTGCTCAAAATTGCTGCAATGTTGCAATCCCCCCCTCACACACACACAAACAAAATGATGTCATAGTAAATAATTTGATAATTCGGCCCCCTTGTTGGCATGAATGTGATCCTAATTTTGGGTGTTTATATATCCTTTTTATTTTTTTAAAGGAACTGTCATCACATTTTTTGCTCATTTATTTCATTTGATGAAAAACTAAAATGTCGTCATGCATGTTCTGAGCAGAACAAAAGTGTTGAGCTTTTTTAACGCAACATTATTTTCATTAGCATCAACCAATCAGTGATGCCTCATAATCCCCGACAGTTTACGTCAAAACGTGCGCGGCGTGGGTCCGCCTTGATCCAAACTCAGCTGCGCAGACTGGGATGCGCAGCAGCGCCTGTCCCCGCTGCTGCTGCTGCCATTAGCGGCTCCAGAGGAGCAGCCAGCCCTTTAAACTTGAGACAGCGGAGGCAGAAATGGACTCTCACGTCAGGGAGTGTTTATGTGGAAGCTCCGACTCCACAACGACTCTAATCCAACAAGTCACACACACGCACACAAACACACACACACACGCGAAAAAAGAAAAAAAGGTACTTCTGCATTGTTTGAGTTGGTTTATAAAATGTTCCTGTTCATCAAATTGACATTCTATTGTTTTCCATTCTTAACTCACATGGAGTAAACAATAACCAAATGTTCACTCTGCTTGTTAAGCATAGAAATAGTGGACCTCCTCGAGTGTGGCATTCAAGTGCAGCATGTGCCGCTCGGACAGATCGCTTTCTACTGACTGGTTGCGTCAAAACAGCGCATTCTGCGGCAGAAAGTTCCCCCGGTGTACGGCGCACGTGCGCCGATATGCACGGGAGTGCAGTTTCGTATTCTCTATATTCAGGTTCACGTTTGAAGAACAATATACACATATTATAAAGCTTTGTGTTTGCATGTGACCTGTTGGCTCCAAGCTGCTCCCAGGTGAGAGAGGGTGGTGCTGGGTCCTATGTGCTGAATCATAACCGCGGGAATATAAAATGATACTGAATGTTGATATTGTTGTAGATTAGTTTTCTATTGAATAACCACTTTCTGCGTGTGACGTTTATAGTCATCTGTTTGTGTTAATGATCTTTTGTAATAAAATAAAATAAAGTGGGTGCAAGACAAGTTGCAACAAGAGGAATACAAGTTTGGTGAATGCAACACATACAGGTATAATATATTATACATTCTGCTTTCATCCAATGATCTGTTTCAGAACACAGACTATAAGTAGAGTTTGTATTTCATTTGTTATTCATCCGCCGGATTAAAACCACACAACAACAAGAACACGTCAGCGGGTCGCAGTGTCTTCTTCTCCCCGGCCGACAGATGATGAACTCCCCGGTGTCTGATTCACACTTTGCTCTTTTTCTCCGGAGAGCTGTAACCAGAGTTCCGCTGAAGAGGTCGCGCAAGGACTTCTGACGGAGTTCAGCCTGTGCGTCAGTGAGTGGTCCGTGTGTGTGTGTGTGTGTGTGTGTGTGTGTGTGTGTGTGTGTGCGCGCGTGTGTGTGTTTCATTCAATGAAACGCAACACCGCGCTCCTCTGTCTGAAGCCTCTTCGGAAACAGGTTTGATTATATTTAAAAGCTTGACCCGGGAGAGGAACCCAAACAACTGTCTGTTCTAATATTAGCCGCGTGCGGCTGCGAGACTGTTATGAATTCTTCTATTATTGTCTGAGGGCGCGGATTGTATAGCAAAAAGGCAAAAAGATTAACACTTTTGGCTGCAGTATGGTGGTAAAGAATATATCAGACACCGATAAATAGTGCTGGCTGTGGGCCCGTTTGATCAGACGGTAACAAAGCGCCTGATAGATGAGTAATACATGACCTTCATTATCACTGTCGATATTATCATTAATATTCATATATATATATATATATATATATATATATATATATATATATATATATATATATATATATTGTTGTATGTATTACTGATTTAAAGGTGCATGTGCGTAAAAGTGAGTGTGCCACTGATATCGCGATGATAGCCAAATAAAATTAAAATAAAACATTAATAATAATATTCTCCATCAAAACACAAATCCACATCAACTTGACAGTCTCTTCTTCTTCTTCTTCTTCTTCTTCTTCTTCTTCTTCTTCTTCTTCTTCTTCTTCTTCTTCTTCTTCTTCTTCTTCTTCTTCTTCTTCTTCTTCTTCTTCTTCTTCTTCTTCTTCTTCTTCTTCTTCTTCTTCTTCTTCTTCTTCTTCTTCTTCTTCTTCTTCTTTGTATTACAAATTCAGCAGTGTATACAGCGTTCGCAGTATCCTCCGATTATTGTGTGCAAAAAGAAAGTTTCTCCTAACGATGTCACCTGATTGGGATTGAAAGAACTTTGGCAAAGGAAAAAAAGAGAAAGAGAAGAGAAAAAAAGGAAAGAAGAAGAAAAAAAAGAGAAACGTCTCCCCACCCCCAACAGAAGAGGAGACCGCCCACCAGAGACAGTCAACCCGAGACCCCTTATAGATTTAAAAAGAGAGGCTGCATTCTCAGACTGACACTTATTCAACACTGCCACCTTAAGCAGATTACTTTGTGCGCCGCTTGTGTCAAACACGCCGCTCACTTCGCGTCTCTCCATCATGTTCAGGATGCTCCAGCCGGGCTTTTTTCTCTTGTTCGTATGGCTTTGTCACCTCATGGAACATCACAAAGTTCACGGTAAGCTTTCTTCAAGTATGTTTCTTTTATTCATCATCATCTTTTCTTTTTTTTTGCGTTTTGGAGAAAAAAAGAAAAAAGAAGAAAGAAAAAAAACTTCCGACGTGCTGTCAGCCACACGCACACACAGATACAGACATACACATTCACACGTACGCACACACATTCACACACACACACACACACACACACACACACACACACACACACACGCACACACACGATCACAACCACGTCCGAGTATCGGATATTTGCTGCAACCGAGAAACTTTTCAAAGTGAGTTTCCTTATTATTTATTATTTTTTGGAGGGGGACAAACGAAAACCTCCTCTGTGCATCAGACCGTGCGCGCGCGCGTACAAAACAGGTGCCATATGTGGTGCCACTTCAAAGTAACAGACTAGAGGCACGCGCGTGGAAGCCGCCACGCCGCGCTGGTGGCTCTGCGCGTGACAGCGGCTCGCGGTGCGGTCTGCGAACCCCGCCACACAAGTTTACAAATATCCACTGAGTTCTTTAAAAGGGCGTGTTATGAATATGTGTTATGTTTATAGCCAGTTTTGTGTGCGTGTGAAAACAACTCGAAGCTTTATTTGTGGTAGTGGTGGTGGTGGTGGTGGTGGTGTGTGTGTGTGTGTGTGTTGCAGTTGTACATATTTAAGACTGAAAAATGATTGTTTTGCACTTAAAGCATTTTTGTGCAAAAAGATATAATAGAAATATGTCCTCGATTTGAGCAACAACACCAGCTCGCGAATACTTCATGGCATATACGTGTGTGCATGTGCGTGTGTGTGTGTGTGTGCGTGTGTGTGTGTGTGTTGTTGGTTCAGACATCCTGCTGTACACAGTCTGGATCTAAGATTTTTTTGTGGTGTTTTTGCCCCGCAAGAAATGGAATAACTATTCTTGTTTTGTTGTTGTTGTGTTGTTGTTGTTTTATTTTTAAATCAACTTGTACACACTTGACGTGTTCATGAGCAAGGCGTTGTCTGTCTGGGATATTGTTCTCCGTTTAAAGCACCGAGGCTCTCTGAAGGAGATTGGCTGCTATTTAACGCTGTCTAGACGCTCCACTTTCTGTCCGCTGATAACAAGGAGGCTCTGGGAATAAAGGACCCCCCCCCCTCCAGGATAGATTCTTCTCACTTTTAGATGGGGGGAGGGGGGGGTTGCATTGTAATAACTGTCAGTCACAGATGGGAAAGGCAAGTGTTAACTGTCTCGCAAAAAAAAATGTCAGACAAAATTACAGCCGGGAGGGAGAACAGGGAGGGAGGGTCTCGGATAATACGGCTGCATGCATGCATGTGTGTGTGTGTGTGTGTGTGTGTGTGTGTGTGTGTGTGTCTGTCTAGTCCGTCTGGGTCAGCGGTTTCAGACGTGCGACATTCGGCGATGTTTAATCTTTCCTTCCGTCCACAGCTGGGAACTGCTGGCTGCAGCAGGGGAAGAACGGGAGGTGCCAGGTGCTCTACATGCCCGGGATGAGCAGGGAGGAGTGCTGCCGGAGCGGGAGGCTGGGGACGTCCTGGACCGAGGAGGACGTCCCCAACAGCACGCTCTTTCGGTGGATGATCTTCAATGGCGGGGCTCCCAATTGCATACCTTGCAAAGGTGGAGGTGCACTCATTTCCCTTCGTTATCTTCACAATACACATGCACCCCTCAAGTCATTATTGCTTTAAACAGACCCCCCCCCCAACATAAAAGCGGGGATCTTTGCGCGCTCCGAATTGCGTATTGCACGATTACGCTTTGTGCGTGCATTTCCACGCACAAAGCCGAGCATGACTCCCCCCCTCCCCCCCAGCATCACATAACCTAACGTGGATCCCCCCCCCTTCTTGTTTTCTTTAGAAACCTGCGATAATGTTGACTGCGGGCCCGGGAAGAGGTGCAAGATGAACAGGAGGAGCAAGCCGCGCTGCGTGTGCGCACCGGACTGCAGCAACATCACTTGGAAAGGACCTGTCTGCGGCTCAGACGGGAAGACCTACAAGGACGAATGCGCACTGCTCAAGGCCAAATGCAAAGGCCACCCCGACCTGGACGTGCAGTACCAGGGGAAGTGCAAGAGTAAGTGCGCGCGACGTGTAACCTCTCCGCACTTTGTCATACTTTGTGTCACGTCTAAACTTCTTCTTCTTCTTCTTCTTCTTCTTCTTCTTCTTCTTCTTCTTCTTCTTCTTCTTCTTCTTCTTCTTCTTCTTCTTCTTCTTCTTCTTCTTCTTCTTCGTCTCCACAGAAACGTGCCGCGACGTCTTGTGCCCAGGCAGCTCCACGTGCGTCGTGGACCAGACGAACAACGCGTACTGCGTGACGTGTAACCGGATTTGCCCCGAGGTGACGTCGCCCGAGCAGTACCTGTGCGGAAACGACGGGATCGTGTACGCGAGCGCGTGCCACCTGAGGCGGGCAACCTGTCTCCTGGGCCGGTCCATCGGAGTGGCGTACGAGGGGAAGTGCATCAGTAAGTCTGCCACATGGAAAGCCCCCGGACTGTGACTGCATGTTGCTTCAGCTCTGCAGTCATTTCACTGGCAGTTTTATTTTGTCCCAACATTCCATTAAGGAGGGGGGTCTTGGAGGGAGAGAGAGAGAGAGAGAAATTTGCTCAAGAAATGATAGATATCTTATTATTTCCTGATGTTGGCAGCACTATCCCATATGGGAGAGAGAGGGGAGCAGAGCGGGGGTGGGGTTTGTGTGTGTGTGTGTTGGGGGGGGGGGGGCAAAACATGGCAGTGCTGAGGGCCATGAAGAAACGTTTAAAGTTAATATTTTAGTCAGATGGATTCTTATCCAGAAAGCAGTCATTGTAATGCATCTAATCAAAGATGTCCCGTCTTCCTTCCTTCCTTCCTTCCTTCCTTCCTTCCTTCCTTCCTTCCTTCCTTCCTTCCTTCCTTCCTTCCTCCCCCTCCCCCTCTCTCTCTCTCTCTCCAGAGGCCAAGTCGTGTGAGGACATCCAGTGCAACGCGGGCAAGAAGTGCCTGTGGGACGCTCGCATGAGCCGGGGCCGCTGCTCGCTGTGCGACGAGCTCTGCCCGGACAGCCGGGCGGACGAGGCGGTGTGCGCCAGCGACAACGCGTCGTACCCGAGCGAGTGCGCCATGAAGCAGGCCGCCTGCTCCCTGGGGGCGCTGCTGGAGGTCAAGCACTCGGGATCTTGCAACTGTAAGTAGTAGAGAGAAACGAAAGCGAATATATGAAAGAAGAAAAAAATGAACACACGGAACAACCCCCCCCCCCCCCAGCAAAAAGACAATATTACAGGTTGCTTCCCCATCAAAACAAACATCCCCTGAGAGTGCACCCCCACCCCCATCCCCACCAAGCATTTTTTTTTTAAGATTTCACGATTTTTTTTTTAATCCAATACTTCTGCGAAACAAAATACTCGAGCGGTAAATGGAAAGACAAACGAAAGCATATAGCTGTATGTCAGCGGACCTTTAAGACTCAACAAATACATTTGGTTTGCAGTGGAACAATCCTAATATTTAAAAGTAATAGTTATCGTCACGTTAGTTGGCCTAAAATCTCATGCAGTTTAAAAAAAATCATTATTATAATTCTTTTTTTGCGGGTTTATCTTTATGATAGTGGTCATATCTTTACAGCTTGTAAATTCCATGGTCGCATTTGTTAATCTCATGGTAACGGTGTATTTAGTGTAATATTTTTTTGGCATTATTATTATCATTATTATTATTTCCCTTTCTTTGGTTGCTTCCGGCTGTAATCAATCAATTAAAAAACGCCCTGCCTCGTGTGACATTCACCACGCTGCCTCCATGTCAGTGAGGCTCCTCCATCCGCTCAGTGTGCATGAGGTGATCCTAACATTGGACCGTGTGACTTCGGACTTACCGAAACGATAGCCTCGAAGGGAGCATGGGCATTTTACATTCCGAGCTGCTATGTGAAAGAGTCCCCCCCCCCCTTTGTTAACCCCTCCCCCACCCTCCCAAACACCACCACTGAGTATGCGACGGAATCCAAGGGGACCAACGTTATGATCACCTCATGAGCTGAATATAAATGTGATGCTTTGACAGTGTGCGCTCGTACAGAGCCACGCTCTCCTCATCTCACCAGCTAACTTTTTTTTTTTTTTTACTGTGCGTGCTGTTTCCAGTGAATGTATTGTGTATCAGAAATGACAAATCGATTTGGATTGATGAGGGACTGCCTGTTTATTTTCTTCATATTGTCATTTGCTCTCAATTTTTTGTGGGGGTTTCTTTTCTTGTCTTTCTTTCTCTTTTTTTTGTATGTGTCCGATGTAAATCTCTTCTGTGCAAAGAAAAGAAAAAATACCTCAGAACTGTGTTGCTGCTCTCTGACCTGCTTGCTAAGGCCAGGCTGCGACACAGAGTCCTCCCTCCCTGTGCGTTTGAGCCAGACAATAACAATCGGAGCAAAAGGAAAACCAGCAAATCCGAGAACACAAGAGCACCTTTTTTCTTTTCCTTTTAGTTTTGAGTCACGTCTGCTTTCAGGGGAATCATGCCCAAAAGAGACAGAGCCACCGGAATCCATCCAGTGCCCCCTAGCCCACCTTGTGACTCCCTAAACACCGCCCCCCCACCCCTCCCTTCCTCACAGAGCCTCCCCTTGCACCCTTCTTTTCCATCGCCCCGCAATTTAGTTTCTCTTGTTGCAGCCCTGACTTATTAAGTTTCATGATTGCAGATGCCACAGTGTTTGTTGATGCCAAGTCACACAGACCCTTCCTCACACACAGAGATGAAAAATCACACACACACACACACACACACACACACATACACACGCACACATTTAAAGAAACGAAAGGGAAGCTATGTGCCAGGGGCTTTGCTGTGAGATTTTTAATTTTTTTTATACATTGATATTCTGTGCTGTTGTGGTCCATATTCATACAACAGCTACCATATATTCTCCCATATAGCCATTACAGAAGACCATGGAGGAGGATGAGGAAGATGAGGACTCAGACTACATGGCCTATGTCCGTATCTCTTCTATACTGGATGGATAGGCCTCCCGTCACTAGGGGAACATCCTAGGGCAAGGAATCATGTCCATACTGTACATTATGTGTATGCTTATTTATTTTTAAAAGAAAAAGGAAGTATACATATAGTTCAGTCTGCTAGATGTTTATTTATACTTTTTGTTGTTGTTGTTGTTGTTGTTGTTGTTGTTGGTGTTTTATAATTTATACATTTACAATGTCAGGCTTACTATCTACCATGATATATATATCGTGTTACCACACATTTCCCCCATATTTGTTGTTGTACTTTTTGACTTTTTCTTCTCTTTTTTTTTATCATGAAGAAATATATTGTCCAAAGAGAAGCAGTGTTATTTATTTGTCATGTTACCGTGTAAGTAAGTCCTCTCTACAAGCTGTAAATTGCATTCCCTGAAGCTGTACAAAATCTGCTTGTTCCTGTCAAATCTCTATCACAGATGTTTATGTCACACATACGTAAATGCATGTTTAGGCTGTGTGTTTATTTATTGGGAATATATCAATCATTTTATGTACAGTAAGTGTTTCCGGTTTGTTTACAACTCACGAGAACTGACCAACGGGATTATCTCAATGGTTTTGCAAAAAAAAAAAAGAGCATCTTAAAGGTTGCAACACAGCAGTGATGAAATGGAACAGAAGAAAAAGAAAAAAAACGAGCCATTTGTATTTCTTTTCCTATTTCTTTGGTTACTTCTTAGTTTCAGGCCTTTTAGATTTGTTTCCGAACGGAGACGATAACTTAAAGACACTCAATAGCGTTCATTTTGTCAGACCACATTAGAGCAGAGGTAAGTTTTGGACAATACTTGATTATTTTTGGAAACAATGTGCCATTAACATTTTTGTCTGCTGTCTTCTTGCCAATGTGCTCCGTGTTGCTCTCTAAGAGCTCAAATAGGACGAACGTACTGCAGTACTCTATATCAGCCGTCATCACTTTGTTCCCTTTTTTGTTTCTGTTTCTTTTCCAGAATACATTTTTATTTTCAAACATCACAAGAGAAATACAAAATTCTGTTATGAATATATAGTTTTGTATTTTTTATGTAAATGTCATATGTACATACAAAGTTTGATGGTATTTGTACAGATATGAAGAGTGAAACAATAAAAGTTTTTTCCTTATACTTTTCTCTGACTGCTGTATTATTCCTTTACGAACAACATGTCGTGAAACTTGGCACAAATGCAGATTTGTTTCATTCAAATTGGGACCTAAATTATATATGTAGCCTAGAGCTATATGCAGAATATGGTGGAGCAAAGTACACAGTGAGATGAGATATATTTATCTACTGTGAATGATGTTTGAAATATATTTCATACTGTGGAATCAGTCCTTTTATATCTCTGGGTTTATTAGGCTATTCAATAACACTTTATTTCAGACTCAGGGTCCCCAAACAGTACAATTAAAATACATAGACCTCCCAATGACTTATAAAGATACAGCTGTACCAATGCCTTAGCTGAGACTGGTAAATATTACAGTTTATGTTTGATAAAACTCAAGATGATTTCATTGTCAGTCATTAACACGGCAAATAAATGTATACATAATATTTCTTAAAACAGTTTGTGAAGTATCTGCGGACACACACAATATGGTATATTGTAATGAACAAGATTTGCATCACAGTCGTATAGATGACTAAGCAAAAACTTGAGGATAAAAGGGTTTGATCAAACCCAAGATGAGCCTTCTAGACCAAAGGTTAATCCCTGTGGATGTGCTGAGATTCTTTCCATTAACACCGTCCTCCACGTTATCTGTGCTATGGAACACACATCCGCGAAGTAAATAGACGGTAGATGTGTCTGGACATGTCCCGCTGCATGTAAGGCATCCATGTAAAGTAATCTCGGCTGCTGGCACCAGTCCTCCATTTCTCCGCCAGCTGTGTTCGCCCGCCAGCGCGCTCGCTCGGTTTGTCCCTCCGCGGCCTCCGTACGTCATTGACAACAAACATGGCGTCCTCAATGTCACTTCTCGGGTTGGGACGTGCTTCTCTGCTCAATGCAGCGTATAAATTGGCCCTGAATCCTATCAGGTAATTCGGCATGAAGTGTTTATTAACTGTATCTTCTTAGCGTGTTACTGAGAGTATTTTGTTGGAAACATGTCGACCAAAGACGACGTAAGCAGGCCGTGTGTGTGTGGCAGGTCACCAGCTAGGAAGTGACTCTAAGCTAGCCGGCGGTGAAGCACTGACATAAATCACGTAAAAGGGTTTCGCTTTGTATTTAGGGCTCGAGATGTGAGTTTAAACGCGTAACTAGCGGAGTCCTTTCTCGTGCTTTACGTCTTCAAGGCGACTCGTCTGTCTTCTTCACGTCGAGGCTGCAGTTTCCTTCAGCGCTTTTCTAGCTCGCTAATTAGCTACAGTTGGGTCCAGCTGGTCCCGTTATAGATCGATGTGAGACTAGACGTCAGTCACCGCTGCTCACCGCCACCAGCTGGACCGGGACCGTCATACGGGGACTTTCCTCTGTAACGGACCTCACCGGAAAGGTCACGCGGCCTGACCTCCCACAGCTAGCTCCGACCTGACAGCTCAGCCGGCCCGATAGCCGGTGTTACGGTTAAACAGGCGACCGTGTTAACTGGCGACTTTTCAGCCGAATACGTCCGTTGTCGTGGTTACGACGGCCGTTTGAAAAATAGGATAGAGAACACGTATCGCTGTCCTCGTGAATGCCGCTTGGTTTAATGTTATAATACAGTGTCAAATGCATAATACAATATATATATATATATATATATATATATATATATATATATATATATTAAACAATGTGGCATTCACGGGGGTATAGCTACGTGTTTTCTTCCTATTTTCAACACCTGTCTGACTACGACAACAATGGACGCGTTCGGTTCAAAGTCAATTCAATTCAATTCAGTTTATTTGTATAGCCCAGTTTCACAAATTACAAATTTGTCTCAGAGTGCTTTACAATCTGTACACATCGACATCCCTGCCCCAAAACCTCACATCGGACCAGGAAAAACTCCCAAATAACCCTTCAGGGGGGAAAAAAGGGAAGAAACCTTCAGGAGAGCAACAGAGGAGGATCCCTCTCCAGGAGGGCCAGTTAACACGGTCGCTTCTTAAACCGTAACACCGGTCTACGGTTTCTCGGTTGAGACACGATGTGTTTCTTGCAGTGACCAGGGTTCGTACGGTCATGGAAAACCTGGAAGAGTAGTGGATTTTTTTTAAATGGTCATTTCCAGGCCTGGAAAAGTCATGGAAAAAAAACTTGAATCATAAAAGTTTTGGAAAAGTCATGGAAATGTGTTATAATCCCATGTTCATCGATGCCGAGTTTGAAATATTTTTTTTTTTTAAGGAAAGACGCTCAAAATATAAGCCGGCGTATGCAGACACGCAAAGTTGTTCATGTTTATCAGAAATTTCATTTTGTTTATGGAAATTTGGTTTAAAGTCATGGAAAGGTCATGGAAATCCATTGGTCAAAATGTGTAAGAACCCTGAGTAACATATGATCCTCTGCATTGTGTGTTACAGTTGTTCTTATAGAAGGTATAAGTGTCTTTGAGTACTATGAAAAGCGCTATAGAAATGTTATGTATTATTATCTTAGATGGGCATATTCTGTTCTTTCCCATTTCATTCAAAATCGAGTTCATGGCCTGAATGTGCGCCCAGAGATAAATACAAGCTCAATATATAATATTAATTAAGAAATTAATATTTGATATGACAGTTTGTTGGCTGATATCGATGGCATTTAAGACTCTTCGGTGACGCGAGATAAAAAGAAGATCAATAGTTTGACAAAATGTTGCACATGGTCCTTTTGAAGAGTAATAAAACAAATAACAATGTTCATTGATGATCAATACATTATTTTAGTTAACAGTTGCTTTTTCAAATATTATATATAGCATTGTGAAATTATGCATTTTATCAGATTGTCAGTCAAGATCTCGAAAAAATGTCATTGATAATAGCATAACATGTAAGTCGTAGGTAACCACTCATTTAAAAAACCTCAAACCAACGCATGTGGCATTCTCCATCATTAAACGGAACTAGGCCTAGTGGTCAGAAGTGGTATCTCATTCAAGCGATGACTTGAGGGAACAGAATATATAATAAATACATAAAAGTTGCATCTATGTAGCATTTCACACCAGAAACCAAGTTGGTCAGAGCGGTGTCCTTGATCTTCTTTATGTTTAAATTCAGATATGATCTCAGGGGGCATTAAACCATCCAAATAAATCTATAATTGAGATTTCTCAGGGTTGTTCTCTCGAGTGTGATTCTCTGGATCGGCCCTTCACTCGCCGAGCCTTCCATGGCACGCTGCTGTTGTGTGACGGGACGCGGCTGCACATTCACAAAGAGCCACCCGGTCCTCGCCTGACAGTCGACCACGGCCAGCATTAAGCACGTCCTGTCATTGGGATGAGAGTCTGCCAGAGATTCACCAGACAGAACTAATAGGTGGCGGGGGGGAGAGGAGAGATTCCCTCCTTGTCTCTTTATGTTCGCCGAATCCTCGCCCCACTGCCGCAGCCTCCAAGATATGGGGGGGGGTAATTTTTTTGGTGTAATTTAGTTCTCCGTTTCCGACCTTTGGCGGTGTGTGCTCGGCATTTAACGTCCATCTACTGGTTTCAGGTCTGCAAGCACATCGGCATCAAGGCTGGCCGAGAAGCCGGGACAAGACACGCAACTTATTACTGTCAATGAGAAATTGGTGAGTATCCCTCTGAGTGTCGACGTGACACGGATCGATGTTTGTCTGATCTTCTGTCTTCCGATTACCCTCCTGGAAAAATGGTTACAAAAGAAACTCCTTAATCCATTGCCAAAATGAGCTTGTATTAGACCGTTTGTGACAATATGAGGGTAAAAGTTATTATAGGTAGTCTTGCGTGAGCTCGCAGCTCCCGCTAATCCTCTAGTCGGCACACCTATCACCCTTTGATGAAAGGTTATTGAAGAAGTGGCTCCAGCTACTGAATAGTCATTTTATGCAATGGAATTTAGGTCAAATCATTTATTATGATCATGTTTTTATTGTATTAAAATTCCGATCTGCTATTAGGCTGAATACAAAAAAAGGGAAGATCATTTGAGGTATGGGCCAAATTTCAAGCTTTAATAAATCCGTACCCATATTGTAAATGATATGTGTGGGATAGTTGTTTCATACCAATGTGGTCACACAAGCTATTCAAAACACATCTTAGTATATTGCAACATTTTGTAACCACAGCACTTAAAAAACAAACAAAACGTCTCTTAACTTTATTCTTTTGGTGCAACAGCATTAGTAGATCTGAGGTTGAGGTCACTTTTAAACTTTTCCAGCTTACAGTTTGACAAGTTATTTCTACAGACAAATGTACTCGAGGGGACAGTGATCATCAGACAAAAAATCATTGAATTCTTTGACGGTTGCTTTTTTTTGTTTGGAATCAACAACATATGCATGTTGGTTGCAACGCCTCTATTGACGTAGCTCGCCTTCTGTAAACGGCTTATCCAGCGCTGTCGTGGCTCTTCATCTCCATAGTGTCGACACTGCACACAGATTGTAGCAGATCGTCTCTCTTAATTTTTATATATATATATATATATATATTATTTTTTTTTTTTACTTGTTCAGTTAGTGATTTGGACCAGAAGTATTTGTGCACCTCATCTTAAGCAACATTGCTATTCTTTTGTACTGTGTGTATACTCCTCTAAGACTAAAATATGATCACAAGAACATACATCTGCAGCATATATAATAATATACTATAAACCTGACTCACTATTTAAAAATCAATGCAGAAGAACCAGAAATGTTGTCTACCCCGCAATCCTCTTCCTTGTACAAATTGAATGCCTACATTACCCACAATGCAAGGCCATGTTTGACAGTTTGGTCGGAGATATCAACTAAATGTTTAATAGTGGAAACCAGTTTACTACTTGTCCTTCTGCCCACCGTGCTGTCACTGCAATGCTTTCCCTTAATGCTGATTATTAGTCAATACCGATGGGTCGATGGACAGAAAGTAATCAGCCAGATATTGAATAAGCAATTTAAAAAAAACAATGCCAAACATTCTCTGGTTTCTGCTCTTCCATTTAGATAATATGAAGCCTTTTTCTGTGGTGATGGGAATATTTGTAATACTCGTTTGACATTTTGTGCACTAAACTAGACTAATCCACAAAATAATCAGTAGATTTATCGATAACCACTCTTCTGGTTAAACGAATACATGGCAAACCCCTCAAACGTTGTATGGATACTGTGACCCAGTAACAGAAGGCAAACATTGCTGTTTCTCCACCAGCCGTGTACTGTTGCATTGTGGGTCGCGTGTGTCGATAACCATGAGCGCCCCGATCTTTTGATGGTGACTGAGCAGGACGGTGAACCCTGATGAAGCTAACATGCTGCATTTGGATCCCTTCACCGTCAGCAGTTGGTCTCGGTCCGCGGCGTTCTGTGAGCGGCCGGACGCTCGCCAACCGGCTGCGGTTTGGCCGAAAGAACTCAAAGAGCGGGTTTCAATTTAAAATGTGTAATCAAAGTCGGCTCACGGGTCAACGGGTAGCGATGAATTCAGAATTACCTTTTCCCCCCCCCCCTTCTTTTTTTTTCTGCGAATGATGCGGTACAGCTGTGGATAGCTTTATATTTCATCACACAGGGTCCTCTGGGCCTCTTTTCATTAAGTGGTGAAGCGCAGCCTAAACATCGGTAAGCGCGCATTTGAAGTGGCCAAGGTTACCAACCGCTCGCAACAAGGAAGGATCTTTTGAAGTGAACGCCGCGTCATTAAAAGAACAAAGGAGATAGGCGATAGCGGAGAAAGAGGGAGTTTGTGGAGAATGTGGGAGTCTGTTGTGGACTTGTTTTGGGGAGTGTGTGTGTGTGTGTGTGTGTGTGTGTGTGTGTGTGTGGGGGGGGTTCTGTGTGTGGGCAGCGTCGGTACGCCTTTGTTCCAGACCAAAGCTGACCATACTGGCAGACAAACCTTTGGCTGAGTGGAGTGTCTGTCTCCGTCCTCTCAGTAGGGGCCACTGAGAGGAACAGCAGAGGGGAGGAGAGCGAGAGAAAAAAGGGCCTCTAAAAAAAAAAAAAAAAAATGAGGAGGGGGTTGAAAGAAAAGAAGCTTGCATGGAAAAAAGTTTGAGAGACACCCTGAGACTCGCGATACAAAAAGGGAAAAAAGACAGTGGCCACCTCAGTGTTTGTCGGCCACAGAGGTTCCTTTGTGGCACGCTGTTGCTCTAATGCTCACCCAGACGGGCCAAAAGAGAGAGAGAGAGGCCCTCAGCTGTTTACAGTACAGTGGGCAACGAGAGCGCTCTCTCTCTTGGGCGTTGGGGGCATATATCGGAGCGACAGTCACTCATCGGGTCGTCAATAAGTGCGAGTTGCTTTCTGGTTCGACCAATCAGACGGCGGTCTCGATCCGCTCCGAGGTTTTCCCGGGTTTGCGCGTTTTGTCCCTCCCGCTCTCCATCGTGCACAGTAACCTCATTTAGACGAGGTTGCATTTTGGCTCGGGTAAATGATATTTTGAACTCGCTCCAAAGAAAAAAAAAAAAATGTTTCTGCGACACCCGTTATCGTGTCCTTGGGTCTCGTCTGTCCCAAAATATGCACACCTTCGCAGGAACGTGTGTCGGGCCCTCTCTATTACAGGCAAATTAAAGCCACGAAGGGCAGGAGTCCTCTCGCGGGTCAATAATGTGAACTCATCCAGTGAAGAGGATTTCCTTTTGATGGGACGTGTAAATAATTTAGCAGGAGGTTGCGGACAAAAAAGAAACCCTCCAACTATTTGATAAGTCATTAAAATGGCTTTAATCATAGTATTTCTTCTGCCTCATAACGAGGGATCAAATGACTTGTAGGGAGAACCATTCCTGAGCTTTTTGTGTGTTTATCAGCTCATTGTTTCGGTAGTAGAGCTCTATGAAACCCGCTGCACACTTTGCGTCTAACAGAAAACGGCAGCTAGACAAAGTGAGCGACTCGGCGGTCCCCGAGGTGGAACCTTTAGCTGCTTAAGAGCCCGTTAAGTCCCTCAGTGGAGACTAACACCCGGGTTAAAAGGAGAGGGTTGATTTCAAGTGGACATGAAAAGAACCCTATTTCATCCAAGTTTGCCATATCTTCTGAAAAGGTCGTCATATTTTTGTGTTCAAAAGTGGCCTAAAAACACAATTCAAGTTTTAAAGTAAATTTTCCAAATCCAAAATTCCTTTTTTTTCGTGCTTCTTGTGAGGTCGTGCCGCTTTTGTTTTTTTTCTGGTGCTAAATATTGCGTGCATTTTAAACCTGGATGCCAGAGCTCGACGGAAATGATGACGGCATACCCTTTTTGACGGCAGATTAAATGTTGAAAACAACATTCAAATGTCAAACTTAATGCAAGTTTGTGACTGTTGTTGTTGTGCGCTTTCAAATAGGAGCAACAAGTTTGAAGGCGATGTTTGAATGATTGGTACGACCTTCCGATGCTCGGCGTGTTTTACGGTTCGCTCGTCTGAAATATTTGGTTTCCCGTTTGTTCGAAGCCCAACGTGACGCGTCTGGACAGAAGATGTCGGGGTTTGATCGCGGAAATGTTGTTTTGGTGGTTTTTTTCAAAGGCTAAATTGAAATCAGATTTGAAATCGCCGGAGTCCGTCGATCAGGATTCGTTGCGCGGACGATATCGGATCGTTAATCCCCCGAATGCCCGATCGCTCAAAGGGAGCCGGCTCGGTTGGACGTCTTCAATTGGACGCGCAACTTCAGCTTGAGAACTCAATTTCCGCTGGTCAAAGTAGGAGGATACTTTGGACCGCGGGGACGTCAAACGGGTATTATTCCACTGCGAGAAAATCAGCTTGCAGATGCAACAATGACGATCATAAAAAATAAAAAAAACGTCTATCCCAACTATGGAGACGCTGTTTTAAGTCTGTGTCCGCTCAGCCGGCCTGGCCTCAGAGAGGCTTGCAGTGGAGCAGACTACATTCACCATCCCCCTCATCCTCCTCTCCCAGCCTTCCTCCCTCCGTCGCACAACACAGACAACTTAAGTGTCTGTTTTGTCTGCTTCGCCCTCTCACTCGGCGGCGCGCGCTTATGCAAAACTCTCCCCTCGGCTCAAGTTTGGAGTAGCGGGTCAGAGGATGTCGGTCTTTGAAGAGCGCCAGACGAGAGGCTTTATTACGTATCGTCCACTAAATGGTATTTCATTCGTTAACACTCTTCCACAGAGACTAAGCCTCTAGGAGGACTCCTCGGACCCCGTCAGCGACGGGTACTTTTTGGGAAGTGTCTGGCCGCTAACACGAGCCCGCTACTTCTGTTTGTCTACACTTCCACTTTAATTGCGCTCCTTTTCTGATTCGTCCTACCGCATCCAGAAGAGCTTCTAATGTTTACCGTGACCCGTTTGTTTTGCCACAACGACAAAAACGGCGAGCACGCTGAACGCGTCTTTGGTCTTTGCGCCGGTCGTCAGACCAAACGGGAAGCGAGCACGGGGTTGAGGAGGCGATGTTACGTCAAGCGGCCTGGAGGACGATCGGTTGATTAACGAGGACGGATAATTGCTGGACCTTCTTCAGGCCAAGGCCTCCGAAGACGTTTAGTTTACAGATGAGATGCAGGCGAACTGAACCGCGACCCGTTTGGTGTTTGATTTGATAAATCACGATGGTTCTGGGGTTATGAACAAAAAAATACCCATGAAAACACACTCAGGGTTCGTACGGTCATGGAAAACCTGGAGAAGTCATGGAATTTTAAAATGGTCATTTCCAGGCCTGGAAAGGTCATGGAAAAAACTTAAATCACAAGTTTGGGAAAAGTCATGGAAATGTGTTATAATCACATGTTCATTTACGCCGAGTTTGAAATAATGAATATGTTTTAGAAAGAAAGACTCAAAATATAAGACGGCATACACTCTCATACTGGCGGCTCAATTTTCTTGTTTTCCCGCGTTGCAAGTGAACGCACCGTAACTGGAAAGTTCGTCGCCCATAACTCGGGAAGCAAATGTTTATTCTTTAAATAAAATAGTGTCTCTTATTCATTTGTTTCATTAAATGTATACTGTATGCTTTGGAATTCACATTGTTTAAATACTAAATGTTCTCACTTTTTCATGTATAAATCGAGATTTCAGTTTGGTCATGGAAATGTGGTTTAAAGTCATGGAAAAGTCCTGGAAAAGTCTTGTAAAACCACTGGTCAACACGTGTAAGAGCCCAGACACTTGAACTGCCGGCGTCTTTTGAAATGCCGCCCAGGACGACACAAACAAGTGTGTTTGCAGTCAACGCGTTCATAAAGGCCCCCCCGCCCCCCCGTCCCCCCCGTCCCCCACCCCCGTCATCCCCTTCCGATTCTTCACTGGTATGCGTAATGTGAGAATTGAGATGACCCTCACGCCAGCTGCTTTGCGTTCTCCGGTGTTAAACCACTCCCACACATGGGGGAAGTAACATCATATTTGTTTCTATTAGAGACATGCCGCCCTCCCCCTCCCCTCCCCCGATGTCCAATCAGTAATTGGCACGCTTTCTCCACTTCAAAGGGGTCTGAAGGTGGGAACCGGCCGAGGCCGACGAGTGAGGCTCTGGGTCTGGGTGTGGGCTGGACGGTGGGGGGTTAAGGGTGATGTGTTTGGGCTTTCACCACATGCTGACTTAACATGATTCAGCTCGGCTGACCTCATGACCCCTCCTGGCTGCCAAGGCGACATTGTTGGCGTGTGGGGGTGGGGAGGGGGGTGTTCGTTCGAAGACGAACTGGACTGTACTTGTGTCCACCGTTGCCCACACCGCGGTGGTAGTGACGCTAGACGTGCTTTGTCCGAGCCGCTCATGCACAAACGTCCTTTATTTGTTTAGTAACGGCACTAATGGGAATGCACTCGGGAGAGGCCTCCGATCAGATTTAAAAACGAGACCACCGCTGTGTTCTCAGTTAATTTAAGGACAATGTTCTGGGATATTTGCTTCATTGATTAATCTGTTGATTGTGTCTTTGCTTTGTCGATAAAAAAACAACCTGAAAATAGTGACTAACCTCCTGAACCATGGTGATATCCTTTTGTATTGACTCGTTCAGTCCAACCAACTGTTCAAAACCCAAACGTATTTAGTTTCTAATAGTAATTTAAAGGAAACGGCAAACCCTTACGTAACCAGAGGATGTTTGGCGTTCTTCCTCCATTAGATGGCTCAAACGATCTAACTCAATAAATTCACCTCGCGTCTTTCTTACACGAGTCTCGCTTCAGAATTGATCCGGGATCATTGCAAGAACAGATGTGAATTTCCTCCTCCGGGGTTTATTTTAGGTTTAAAATGATCCTCTTGTTCGAAATAAACACAAAGGGAATATCGGATGATTGTTCGGCTACTCGCTAAGCGAACGAGCAGAAAAGGTGTTCAGAAGCCCGGCTCGTCATCCTCACCTGTTTTGAAGTTCTTGTCCAAGTTTAGCCAAAGTACACCCGTGGGAACCGCTTCTCAGACCTCCCCGTGCAATTGATATTTTCATCAAAATGTATCTGGTTGTTGTTTTTACTTCACCGTTTCCTCCGAGGATGCCTCCGAAAGCGATCGTCTAGTTTTCTTCATAGGTGAAATTCCTGCACAAACTCTTCTTAACTTCAGGAACATTTACGCTCTACACGCCAGAGTTTTAGAGCTTTGAAAACGACGACGTAGGCGATCCGCGTCCGCTACTTATTGGGTCTTAGCGGTCGCGACGTGGCCTTCCCGGATTCGTACGGTTTGACCTCGACGTCGGCGGTCCGAGCGAAGACATTTCTGGTCCCACTTTTTCCCGTTGCGGTTCTTCCTCAGAAGTGTTTTCTGGTCACACCGTCGCGTCGAGTCAAACGATGCTGAACCACCGGTCAGACGGAGGTTTGAGTGAATGAGTCGTGTCGGGTGTGTCGGCCCGCGACACTGTCGCCTTCCAACAGAAAACATTGCTTGAGACCTTTTGGAGCCACAGCTTAATTTCTTTCCGTATAGACTTACATCCGTCCCGTAAATGTGTTTCGTACGTCTTCGCTTCGATCCGGCGCCGGTCGGCCCCTGACCCGGTTCTACGCGTACGCTATCAGAACGTAGCGAGCGAACGGAGGCGCTCAGAAGGGAGAAGAAATGACCAGTAAAGCTGTCAAGTGGTAGCTAATGTGTAGAGTGTAGGTTTCAGTTTGAATAAACGCTGCAGGATTCAAGCCCCCCCGACCCGCCTCCCAAACCCCGTCCTGAAGCTGGAAGGTTATCTTGGCCCGTTTCCCATTAAAGCAACATCGGCGTCTGGCACGTTCATAATCGTCATGGGATGTAACTCAGGGTCTTTACACAATCCCGTGTTGGGTGGGTAATCCAGAGCAACACTTTCTTAATACTGTTGCATGTATTAAAATAAAGGAATCTGGAATAATTTGCCTCCCAACATATCGTCTTTTGATGGGAACGAGAATTCACAATACCGACACCGCCGACTCCCCCAGCAACGACTTGGCCACAGTTTAGTGTTTTAAACCCGACGCGGTCCAGATGTTTACTCCTGTGGTCTGGGCTAAACTCCTGGAGGGAGCCGTTTCCATTCTTTATGCTCAGTTTACAGTTTCACACCTAATGGACGGATATCAGTGGAATCTCATCTAACGCGCCTAGAACGGCAAGAATTGCATTTCACAAAATGTTGGACTGTTCCTTTAAATCAGTATATTTCTGCGGCGGAGGGGAGGGGAGGGGGGGGGGGGATCATCCACTCCTTATTGGTTCTATTCCCATTAGCCTTTCGTGTTTGTATATTGTTAAGGAAGATTTAAAATGTGTATAATTGACCAACTAAAAAAATATCACAATTGATTTTCATCATTTAAACCACAGCTTATTTACTAATTTGCAGGAGACTTCTGCAAAGGGAGAAATGACGTTTTAAAAGATGTAACCGGGTGCTTTTATTCACAATCCAACCCCAATACGACTCCTCTGTAGCTCTTCTTTCTACTTTCCTTGCTTTTTGGCACCCGATACCTCGTCATCTCCTTAATGTTTCCCCACTGACTCGCATCGAGGACTTTGAATGTTGTTTACACGGGAATCTTCCAGCTCGGGTCTCGGTTGGGAGTATTAGGGGTACCAGCTCTCAGCATTCTGGTGGGCCCAGTGGCCCCACAGCAACAAGTCCCTATGCTCTTTATTTGGCACGCAGCCTGGAGGTGTCAGGAATATGGACACGCTTTCGTGTGACAGGGACTTTGCCAGCCCCTTTCCCCCCTTTCTTAAGCCCGGCATTCTGCCGGCCCAGCCAGGTATTGTCGGGCCCCGTGAAGGCCCTGTGAATAGTGTCAAACTTGATAGTTCTCATTTTGCTTCCTGTACATGGCAGAAGAGAAAGTGCCCACCGTGTGGGTTTTCCTTTTGTGATGGCCCTCTCTAGTCTTCCTGGGAACACACCACATTCCAGTCACAATCGTTCTCTTTGTGAATCCGGGTATTGTGGGTGAGTCTGTTATGCCGATAACCCTCCTGGCTTTCAGTGTTATGCATGCAAGTATCATAGAAGTCTAGACTCGTATTTTTGCAAACAATGCCAGATAATGAGCAGAGGGTTTTCAGTGATTTGGCAGAGCTTTTGTTTTGACACATCCTCCCTCATTCATGAAAGACCTTTTGTGCTCATCCACGCCTAAGATGTGATTTAAGGCCCGCTACATCTGGACAAATTATTGCGCCAGTTCACCGTAAGTGGGCCTCATGTGTCAGTTATGGTTTATGTAACGTACATACGCGTAACCGTCGTCTGGCCTGCTAATCCCGAGGGTGTAATTCCGAAAGCGTCTCGGAGAGCGATTTCCACGCATCCAGGAGACCCCAGACGGCCGAGCCGCTAAACGTTTCTGACCGCACGTTTGATTCTCCTCGACTCGGAAGGTGCCGTCTGCACTTGATTCACAGCTCCAAACGTGTTATGTTCCAACGCGCATAAAGTATTTTAATGGTTCTTGTCTTTCCGCCAAAGCTCACAGGAAGTTTTTCTAACCTCTCTTTTTGATGCTTTCCCATTGAAATAATGAACAAAAAAAACACAGATATATCCTGAAGGTAAACAATGTTTTTTTCAAAAGCCTTTTTGATTAGTACAGGGTTCTTACACATTTTGACCGATGGATTTTCATGACTTTTACAGGACTTTAAACCAAATTTCCATGACCAAATTGAAATCTCGGTAAAAACATGAACATTTTTTAACATTTTACGTATTGAGAGCGTACGTCGGCTTATATTTTGAGCGTTTTTCTTTAAAAAATATATTAATTATTTCAAACTCGGTGTAAATGAACATGTGATTATAACACATTTCCATGACTTTTCCCAAACTTTTATGATTTAAGTTTTTTCCATGACTTTTCCAGGCCTGGAAATGACTTTTCCAGGTTTTCCATGAGCGTACGAACCCTGTTAGTAAAGCCCGGCAACTCGCCGTGTGATGTTGTGTCATGAGCCGTCCACCACAACCCCCTTCTGGGTGAGGAGAACATGTTTTCCTCTTCTCTGTGACGGGAAGGAATTGTTAAGGTTAAGTAGATAGGGCAGCCGGAAATAATTACCAAGCACTTGTGGAGTCCCCCCCCCTCCATACGCCTCCCTCCCCCCCTTTGTTCGTCTTTCCCCTTTCATTTGAACAATCTTTTCAGCGAGCAGATCTCGTTTATGATTACATTCTGCCGGCTCTGGGCTCCGAGCGCGGCGCAGGATGTTTCACCCAAAACGAGCAACCGGACCTGCAGACGACGGCGCTCAAACACCGCCGGGGGCTCCTTCTGCCAAAGGGGTCGGCGGGCTTTTGTGTGGAGTTCACGCACAACGACCTCCCCTCTACAAATCAACTGGCAGAGGACGGACAATGATGAAAATTTGATTCTTTGAAGTTGTAATGGCTATTGAAATGTGTAAAAATCTCTCATTGAAAGGAGAGCTTGGTGGAAGTCTTGGGTGGCTGGGCGGCGCGCTGGGAGGTTCGTCTGTTGGGGCGCCGACTTCCCACCGCTCGTTTTCTAATTCCCTGAAGAATTGGACCAGATCCTCGGTAGGAGCTTGAAGGGGCTCCAGTTGCTCAGGAATATGCATTTAATGCCCCCATAGGCCCCTCCTCCTCCTCCTCCTCCTCCTCCTCCTCCTCCTCCTCCTCCTCCTCCTCTTCTCATGCTGGCCTACTTTCTGATGGTCTGGAATATATCACCTCAAGTATTAGGCATTCATTTCATCTACCTCAATGCAGCGTGTATAACAGCATGAAATGACTATTTTTTATTTATCCATTGAATTGAATTAACTTTTTTTTATCTTAAATGAATTTTACATATATATAATTACTTTTCTTCCTGTTTATAAAATGCATTAAATCAGGGAAGTTGTGCCCTCATGTATAAAAAAACCAAAATGTGAAACCCTTGCCGTAGAGAAGTACTTGGCGAATGGAACACCGATGGACCTTTTTATTTTATTCATTTTATTAAAATATCGCACTGACGGGTTTAAACACAGGAAGGTTTATTTATAAGTTATTTGCAACAGGCCAAAGTTCTTTTTATAGCCACTGAGCACCTGCAAACTGTCGGAGGACCTTTCTGCACACACACACACACACACACACACACACACACACACACACACACACACACACACACACTGTTGCATGGCCTCCTGTTCGTTGCAGGCGAGGGAAAAAGACATCGCTCATAAAGTCCAACCAGAGTCGACGTTTTCTGGAGGAGTGCCGGTTGCTCTGCAACAGAAAGCAAACACAACATGTCCGTTTTCTTCCAATATCATACGTTTGATTTAGGGATGGGCGGTGTACCGGTTTCACCCCTATCGGCACGTTTGGCCGCGGCGGTTCTCTCTTGACGCGATGCCCACGTTGTGTCTTTTGCACAACACTGAAGTCTTTCATCGTGTGTTCATTCCCGACTCCCTCTCGGCTGCGATGGAGTATTTCCAAGTTCTATTAAAGTTTTAAAGTCTCGCTGAGATCCAGGTGGCTCGCCGATACAAATCAAATCAACCGCGAGGGAAGTTATTGACGCGGTAAACTCCGGTTGACGTTTACATCACGGGGCGAGCTGCCGGTCCCAAACACATGTCGGCCCACCCCTCGTTGTCAAGAACCCTCAAAACCACCGGCAACAAACCGTCGGCCTCAGCGCAGAGTTTCTGACCGACTGTTTTTCTGCCTGTTCAGGACATCACCAGCCTGACCGGCGCCCCAGAGGAGCACATCAAGACGCGCACGGTTCACATCTTCGTGGCGGCCAAGACGGCCATGCAGTCGGGAGTCAACGGCACCAAGAAGTGGAAGATGGACTTCGACACCCGAGAGCGCTGGGAGAACCCTCTGATGGGCTGGTCCTCCACGTGAGACACGGGGACACGTTCATGTCAATACATATTCCTTCAGATAACCGACTTTTGAACCGCTCTTTTCTTTGGCTTTTCAGGGCCGACCCCTTGTCCAACATGGCGCTCTCCTTCTCTTCCAAGGAAGACGCCGTCGCCTTCGCCGAGAAAAATGGTAATTTCTATGGCTCGGTTTAAAGAAATGACGTAACAGAGTAGTGACACACACACACGGTTCTTGAAGTTTTATAAACATGTATGACCACCATTGAAGTGGATGTTGAAAGATTTGAAGATGTCATTAGTTTTATTAGTAGTTGGTTCCCGTCGTGATGTGATAACGAGTCGGCTGGTTGCCAGTCGTGCCGCGTCAGGGCGCGATCGGCCCCGAGTAACGAGATCACAGCTGGATCCGTGTGCACGGGGATCCAATCTACAATACAGTATCAATTCAAAGATGTAATATATATATATATATATATATATATATATATATATATATATATATATATATACATATTGATTGATTGATGGATAGATTTTTACACACCGTAACTAATGACAAAGAAAATGCAAAAATACTCCACTGCAAATATTCTCTCTCCAAAGCGATCGTGACGATTAATACAGGGTTCGTACGCTCATGGAAAACCTGGAAAGGTCATGGAATTTTAAAATGGTCATTTCCAGGCCTGGAAAAGTCATGGAAAAAAACTAAAAATCATAAAAGTTTTGGAAAAGTCATGGAAATTTGTTATAATCACACGTTCATTGACGCCGAGTTTGACATAATTAATGTTTTTTTTAACACTTCTGTTACCTTCAAATGTACTAAATTTAAGCGTGAGACACTTTGTTTGTTTGTTGATGACCTAAATAGACCTTTTAAATAAATATAAGTTGATATTTCTTACATGTTTTACACAGTGAAAAACACGATGTGTACAAGTTGTGTTCAGGACATTGAAAACATATCATCATGTGCATTTAATGTTTTCACAGTTGTCCCCAATAAATTAGGAAAATTCATGAAATATGAAGCAAAAAACATTATGTTCATCATTTCTTTTAGAGACGTCAGACATTGAATCGGGTCAAATTGACCCCAAAGGTAACAAAGGGAACATTTTTAACATTGTTCATGCTTATGCCGAGATTTCAGTTTGGTCATGGACATTTGGTTTAAAGTCCTGGAAATCCATCGGTCAAAATGCATAAGAACCCTGTTAATAAATAAGAACGCTCCGGTGTGCAAAACGTGCGTTCAACGTTCGCACCTTGTTAAAGCCTCCAAACCCAGACTGACATCAGGCGATAATGAGCCGTAAAACGGCACCTTTTGCAACGCGTTAATGGCAGCGGAGACGCCTCGCGCGCCGAGTGGCGAAGCGGCAGCTTCTCGGCCTCCGTCCAGCCCGACGGACTCACGCTGGAGCCGCTGAGAGCATCTGGGAGGGTTTGTTGAAACGAAGCGGAGGAACTGGCCTCCTCTGTTTACTGCGCCGCGAGAGTGATTAGTGAAGCTCTGACTTCACACAGCCTGTTGATGTCTACGAAACACCCCGTTGTGTCTGGAGCGCCTCCTCAGTGAATACACTGACCCATACATCACCGACCCCGTTGTGTCTGGAGCGCCTCCTCAGTGAATACACTGACCCATACATCACCGACCCCGTGTTCTCCTTCAGGTTGGAGCTACGACGTGACGGAGAAGAGGACCGCGAAGCCCCGGGTGAAGTCTTATGGGGCAAACTTCTCCTGGGACAAGAGGACCAGGAGGTCTGCTAAGTAAACCGAAGAACCCCCCCCCCCCCCCCCATCCGTCAGTTGTCCTACAGCCGACCCGAGTTACGTTTGTCAATAAATTCATAATTAACGTTTGTGAACCAAACATTTGGGTCTTTATAGCTTTATTCTTCAAACATTCACCTCATTACTGACTACTTAACATCGTCTATCCGATTAATGAAGTGTTTGTTCTCTGAGTCGAGTTGTGCAAGAGCAACACAAAAAAAATAGGGAAAGGGGGGGACGGGGACATATTATTACAATTAGCAGCAGATTAAACACGGGGATAAACATATCTGGAGGCCAAAACCACAGACATTCCTCCCTGCGTGCTCTCTCCTGTTACCTGGATTGGTTCAGTGTTTCCAGAGCTGCATCAACACTGAAAGGACTTTCTTTCTCTTTTATGAGGACATCTGTGCATTGAGGTTGTTTTCTGAGCATCGACCTCAAATGTGAACATCAATACCTTCTTTTTAGTTTTTTTGTGAAACCTGCAACGCCAACTTGCTTTAGATTTTCTCTGGACTCGTTTCTGTGGCACTACAAACACTTGAGCTGCGAGATTACTAAAACATTTAGTCCATCATCATTCAGAACAATAAAAAACATGAAATCCGTGAGAAGTTCAAACTAAGGAGTGTTTGGCTTGTAAAATATGTTTAAAATGTTTCAAGTCCATTTTCAAACTGTTTTCCAATTAATGTTCTGCCATCCCGTCGGCTGGAGCTCCACATCACACCGTCAAATAAAAGAAAACCGTTAATGGTTGAGGTATGTTGGTCGGCTCGCGCTCAAGAGCCCGATCATCTTTTCCACATATTCCAAGTTTATTGCCGAAAAGCTTTTATACAAAGCAGATACTGCCCTTTTGTTCTTGTTATTTGCCTTCAAAGGTAATATTTCCATAAGTTAAAACACTAGCTAACTGCACTTCTCTCCCCGTTGAGATGTGGTTGAGCGCTCTGTGCGCTGCCAGCTCTTGTTTACGCCCAGCCCCGCACTGCGTGACCGCTCTGATATTCACACACCAATCACGGGCGCCTAATTGGTATCGCAGCCCTTCGCTAATTAACGCACTGCGTTGCAAATCTTTCGCAGACTCGCGCTCGCTATTTATTTTGTCCCGTCGCTCGGCACATCAAACACGGCGATCTGATACGAGTGTGACGGTCCATCTGAGCGGCCGGACATGAATGACAGCATGTGTGTTGCCTTTCCCTTTGAAATCCCCTCGGAGGGGGGAGAGAAAAAAAACACTCTTGGCACAACTTTGCTTCATAAAAGTTGAAAGCATTCCGCGCGTCTTGGCCTACGAGCGCAACAATGTATGCGGAACGAGGACGGCGGCGCGGCGGCATTGTTCGAAATCATCATTACGCCGCGGACGCCGGCGTCACCGCCGCTCTGATCAGTCGGGGGAGGGGGGGGGGGGGCACCAACATCGGCTCAAAGTGTTCACTATTAGGCTCGGCCCTCATATTTTGATAGCCGTATAAACAATGTTTTATGGCGTTGGCGGGTAGTGGACAGGATCTCATGTCTTATGTAATTGTAATGAATTCCCATATGTAAACGGTCGGTTCACATGAATTACAGATATCATATTTTATGTCCCTGATGTCATTATGTTGGTGGTATCGGAAAAAAAATCTTATTTAAAAAATGAGGCCGCAACTTCTCCGGATAATCCACAAACCTCGCTCGCCATTACAGCTTTCAGTTGTCTTCCAAAAAGAAAAAAAAGAAAAGATTTGTCCCAAAGAAAACTGTTCACGCTGGATTATTTGGAGAAAATGTCCGTTTAGGACGACGAGAGGACAGCTGGTGAAATGCATTGTGGGATATCTGCTGGCCAGAGTACGCACACGTCTCCTCTGATGCATCCTGGGTAAAGTGGGAGGAGCAAGTCACATCCGGGCATTTTGACCGTGAAGAGAGAGAAGAGAACTTTGAATTGGAACATGTACCTGAGACTGATGAGGAGACAGGACACGAGGACACAAGGAGAGGAAAGGACACAAGTAGAGGAAAGGACACAAGTAGAGGAAAGGACACGAGTAGATGAAAGGACACGAGTAGAGGAAAGGACACAAGTAGAGGAAAGAACACGAGTAGAGGAAAGGACACAAGTAGAGGAAAGAACACAAGTAGAGGAAAGGACCCACAAGTAGAGGAAAGGACACAAGTAGAGGAAAGGACACAAGTAGAGGAAAGGACCCACAAGTAGAGGAAAGGACCCACAAGTAGAGGAAAGGACCCACAAGTAGAGGAAAGGACGCACAAGTACGCATATTGAGAAACGGCCATGGTCGCCGCCATCATGCCCCTCCCCCTGCGGTCGATGACGGCGCCCCTTTGGACGGGAGGTGTGGACTCCGGCTCGCACAGCTGCTCTGAAGAAGAATCTCAATGTCGAATCTGGATTATGAAAAAGAGATGTTGAATTTAATTCCCCAACACAATGTTGTTTACTTCCACCGACTTTAGGTGCGATTGTCACATAAATGGGATTAAAGCAGGTCGTTTGTGTTATTAATCCAAGACATCATACGCTGTAATTTATTTACACCCAACGCGTTGGTTCCATACGTGCCGAGTTCAACCTCGCCGTCATAACCTGCTCGTTAGAGGAGTGTTTTACAGTGTTTTCAGCCACTAACGGGGTCACGGTGTTTTATTGTTTTACGGGGCTAAGTCATAATTGGCCTCGCCAGCTGGAGGATTAACTAAAAACAACTCTGTGAGCAGCAGACGCCGGCGCTCACCACGATGGTGTTACACGTCCTTCATCATCACACATCATGCGGTCACATTTAAAAGCGCCGACAGAGAAATGTGGCTCATGTAAAAAAAATGAAATGAAAAAAGCACAAGGAAGTTAAGGAATTCAGGGAGGACTTCTGTGTCTGCTAATGGAGTTTTTATATCGGGGGAAGACATCTCAATCAATCACAGTCCTTTTTCTCCTTTTCTGTTCTTCAATGATTTCTAAAAAAGAAGAAAACCAAATCCTCTGTTGGAAAGCTGCAGGCCGTCAGCGAGCGTCCTGCTTTGACTCCGCAGCTGGACAGAAGAGCCGAGGTGAAGGTCTGAGCATGTGCCAAAATGTTATTTGTTAATGGAGCTTTTTTAAATAACACACACACACACACACACACACACACACACACACACCTTCACTAGCGCCAACCGCTCTCTGGCCCTCGATGACCTCATGATCACTGATGTCTGTGGTCGCTCACTACTGTGAACTCCACAACCCAGGCAATGAGGCACGCAACCTCGCTCGTCTGCAGCCAAAGACCTGTGTGTGTGTGTGTGTGTGTGTGTGTGTGTGTGTGTGTGTGAGCGTGTGTGTGTGTGTGTGCTTTTGCGTCTCTCTGTGTGAGTGTGTTTGCATTCAAGCTGTGTGGACCGGCGCTTGTTTTGAAGGACACAGATGGCAGATTGATGATGACTTCTGGTTATTCAAACAAAAGCTCAAAGCAAGTAACGCAAAGAAGCCAACCTGTTTACCTAAAGTGTACTGTTTATTATTATTTGATTTTATTCATTTAATATCCTCTCTGCTGTGAAAAAAGAAAAAAACAGATAAGTGGTGTTACAAGTTAATTTAAAGTACTTTTAGAGCGGACCAAGGGGAACGCTGGACAAATCTTTCTCTCCCCATATTCATACCCAAATTTATTATTAAAGATTTATTTCTACATTGATTTGTAATCAATCTACCCCTTAGATTAGACAAACAGGCCTTATTGATCGACAAACCTCATATTGGGTATCACCACTCTGCCTGTGAACCTGAATTATCTGAACATTACTAAATCCTTTGGTTCATAACTCAATTACAATGTGTACCTCATTTCTTAGGAGTGTATTAAGATCCGTCTGGCACATTTCTTAACATGGAGTTGTATTTTATTGTTGGTTATTCATAGAGCTTTATAGAATTGGTCTATCGGCAGACAAATTAATTGATTTTTATAATCGATTGATAGTTGAAGTCATTTTTCATGCCATAATGTAAGAGGATGGTGGTTTCTCCTCCCCGATGCTTTCCTCCATTGGGCACGAGTGTTTGAGCTTTTTGGTGTGAAGACGTCGCTCGTTGGACTGGGACAAGCTAGCCGTCGGCCAACAACCATACAAACAATAAAAGTAAACAAACTAACAACCGGGGATGAACGCAACCAATAAAAAGTGTTTTAAAACACAATTTAAACAAAAAAAACAAGCCAATCTATGTAACGGTGACACGATACACTTCATTAAACCCACCGAAGCAATCCGTCTCCGGCAGTGGCTTCGACGTAGGCAGCCGTGTGTGTACTGGTAGATTCATTAGCTGTGACCCCAACCCCCCAACCCCCTCCACTCTTCTCTGTCAGCTGTAAGCCAAACACAAATTGTTATCCCCCCCCATGTGGGCGCGGAGTAGCGGATGGGGACGTCAGAGATGCACTCAGCTGTGTTATCAGAGGCGGGGGCCGGGTCAGAGGAGTGAGTGAGCAGTCAGCAGGCCGTCCATGTCAGTCGGCAACGAAGGGTGTTTGGAAAAAGTGTGAATCACTGCAACCGCGAGACTCTGAGCACGCAGCTGTAACTGGAGCGCAGGCCGCTGCAGCAGGATGCAACCGGGCAGCAGGGGGGGGGGGGGGCTCCCTCACGGACCCGACGATGGCGTGGTGCTCTTGGCCCAGGGGAAAGGCCGCTGTGTAGACCCGTCTACCCTAAGTTAGAGTAGATCGTGTAGAAAAAAAGAAGAAGAAAAAGCCTCAAGAGTTGAATATGTTGAGAAAGTAAAGAAAAGCCAATGTTTAAAATCGCATTGTATGTCAAACAAAACACAAAAAGTCAAAGGAAAAACAGTCATAGTATGGTATGTAACAGATGTCATGGAAAGTTAGAGTATAATGTGTTGAAAGAAGCCTTGAAGAAAAAAGATGGCTGCCAGTGACTTCATTCAAAATGTAGGTTTTGTAAAGTACCACCCACCACTAAAGTAACTGGTTAACTCACAAATATTCCAGCAGATGAACAACGTTATTACATTACATTACATCACATGTCATTTAGCAGACGCTTGTATCCAAAGAGACTTACAATAAGAGCATCAACCTAGAGTACAAACTAAGAACAACAAGAATACAGAAAGTAACATTTCCTCAACATAGTCAAACTACAAAAGTACCATAATAAGATATTTAAGAGCCACTGAAGTGCAAATCTGTGTTTTAATCCAGATATACTGTAGTCTTGTTATAGATATAGTTATGGCTGAGTTTAGACACGGGGTTCCGACCGTTGAAGTTTGTGTCAGAATGGGCACCAATGAACTCGGGGATTATAAGAAACTAATTGACATCCACCGCTATTCCTAGAACTGCCACAAGGTGAAACCATGAGGCCGCTATGCTACCAGCTAACTACACTTAGCTGACAGCTCGGCAGCAATTAACAATAAAGATATTATGTTACATAACTCACAAGTAAATACCATAACTTCAGGCTCTTAATACAATAAATACCAGCTTGTGGGCTCGTACTTGATGGAACCTCCAAAATATGTATACCGCTATAGAAGTTTACAAAGGAGCAATGACAGAGGCACATTGAATGTAGTGACAGGAGCATGCTAACACAGCAGCCTGATTAGCATGTCTAACAGTAGCAGACATTAATTATCTGAAAGAGATGAATATACTGTGCATAAACCATATACATGTGTAACTTAATCTACTTAAAGTGCAATGGATGCACGCAACAGTCAAACAAAGGCAGTATCACACATTTTGGTCTTATTCAACCTTCCCTCGGTTGGAGGCGGAGCCTACCACTCTCAGAGACACGGTGGAATAATCCTTTTGATGCTAGTCTTTGTAACAGCCGCCCCCAGATTAATGTAGGAAATCTGCACAGGGACAAGGGATTGCATTCAATACTCGAGTCTTTAACAGTCTGGCCGTTTCGGAACGCTTCAGATGCTGTGGACCGGCCGGGTGTAAGAGCGGTCTGCTACCTTTCGAGGATCACCAGTGCGTCCACTGTTTGAAGGTTTGTGGAGTCACATCTGAAGAGCGGTCCAGAAGCTTCCGATGAAACTCCTCCAGGAGTGGTCACCAGCCGCTAGCTATGGCTCAGCCGACATCTACTGAGGAACTCTGACTCCAGCAGTGACGCATCCCCAACCCCATCACCAGGTATTAAGGATGCCCTCAAGTTCTATAAGCACAGTCTAAAGGACGTCTTCAGTGATGAACTGCGTCCCGATGATGGCTTTAAAAGCTTGCTCGGGTGTCCTTATGTCCCACTCCTAACAACCTCCAAAATGTGGAGCAATTGGTGCGTTAAACATGATCTGTTTGAGGCAAGCTGAGCTTGTAGGGAAGAGAGCATCCCCTGTAGTTCCCGATCTCCACTATAGAAATGTGTTCCCTGGTCAGAGAGTAGCCGGAAGGGCTTCATGGTGTAGGACGGAAGTAATGGACCCCCTGTCAAATAAAAGGCTGATGTAGGAGATCTGCTCTTTGAGGGACTTCTGGGCTTCCATCGCACTTTATGCCTCCAATTCAATTATTCTGTCAAACATCTTCCATTGCTCTAAGATAACAATATTTGGAATAGCTTGATGTCTCTTAGGGTCTACACAAGATGTGGCTGTTACCACGGCACAGAGTTAGAGGCCCGCTGGCTGTGCTCAGAGTCCATCTTCTCACTCTCCCACTCCTTTCTGCTGTGCTCTGTAGGGAGTGATGTGTCATCCCAGTCCCTCTTCTTATCCAAACGTTCGCTGTACTAAAACCTCATAGAGGCTGTAAATGTCTGCTGGCGGTGACAGAATGGATGTGAACAGGATGCTCTGCTACTCTGACGGGCCACGTCTCAGTGCCTGAGTCCCAGTGGACTGCAGGGGTATCGCTCTCAGGTTCTAAGACTTCTACTGGAGGTCCTCCATTGCATGTGCGTGCTCAGTTGAGGTGTTTTCCAGTAGATGCCAGTAGATAAAGAGAAACCGGTGTTGTTCAGATGCTGGGGAATGGTGACCCTTTGGTGTTCAAAATGATATGTAATGCCTCTTCTGCCGGGCTGTGGGGGAGTCTCAATGGGCTCTGGCTCCCATCCTGCCTGCTCTGTGCCATCTCTGAGGGCCCGTGGTAAACTTTGAGGTTTTTATTTTGCACTTTGATCTTTATTTCCCTCTCCCTACTCCTAACCAGGTGGCACTTGAAGCTTATACTCTTGTTAGTCAGCCAGGTCAAAGAGTTGGTCAGAGCACCTTGAAGGGATGAATGAAGCTTCGGAAGCTGGAGTGTAGATCATGGGAGGGACTCTTTACAGGTCAGAAACACGTGAGCCACTCTCTCGTTCAACTTTAATATTCATGTCACGTTTCAGGCCTGGCGAGTACGGCTCTGTCTTGGTTAGACTGGCTGATGTGGACTGTGCTGCGAGACCACTCTGCAGCTGTATTGAGGATAGAGAATGTGAAGGCAACTGGAAGTACCTCGTCAGGGAGATGCAAAGAGACAGGAAAGGGGCTTTCGAAGGTTCACCAACACTGAATGTTTTCCACCTGCATGGTCCAAGGACTATAGTATGGTGTCAATGAGACTCAGGGGAGAATCGTTCAGGGGATGGGGAAGTTTAGTGAACTTGGGTATGTCTGTGACAGCTAATCACCTGAACGTTGGGGGTAAACTGCCAGACCAAGCAATTGATATTGAGCTAACGGAAGGGGATGGGGTCCATTCATAGCCGTTTAGGGCTGGCAGCCGTAAAGATAGCAAGTGGAGGGGGAGATGTTCCTGTGGTAGGGCAGCTGCTCGTTAGCGACCCGGGAACAATGAGAGTGCCCATCGCGTCCCTGTGGGCATCTGACAGGCTGTCAGCTGCTCCATTGATTCTGCGCTGGACCGGCGATTCCCCCATTGACTCATGCTGCATACCAGCCGGGTCGGACCGGCACCACAAGCCCACACCTCGGGGGAGGGGCTCGACCACCCGGAAGAGCTCATCTTAATAAAAGGAAAGGGGGTTTGGGTTCAGTCCTGTTTACTAGACCCCGTCTCAATATTTGGTTACTTGAAGACTTTCAATAGATCTTATTACAGCAAGAATTTATTTGTGACAATTAGTTATCGCTTGGAGGATGTTAGCGGCTAAGTTTTGGGGTTGTCCAGCCCAGTGTATTCAGCGCGCCCCATCAGTGTGACCAAGTGTGCCCCATTTAGGGTGAAATCAGCTGCTACTGCATCTTGGGGTGTTTGCTTAAACGCCCTGTGCAGCACCGTTAGTGCTGAGTCTGAGGAAACTCTCTCATCCACTTTAGAGAGAGGAACATTATCCTGAGGGGGGATCCTGAACGCTTGCCACCAAGTGCACCCTCCTCTTCATCATAGTAGTGATGTCACATAGTTTGTGGAGTATGGTTTTGAAACCTTGATTTCAGCATTTCGGCGATCTCTATTTTGGATTATGGCCGTCGACATCTTGTTTTTCTGTAACCAACGCAAAATGGAAGTAACCGTATGTGGACAGTGGAGGAGTGATAACCGTGTAAGAGACGCCGTATACGGCAATTAAAACCGCCTGTCAATCCCAAGGTAGATAAACTGACATGTACTATCTTTACCAAGGTAATACATCAAGGGGAGTTTTCTCACATAATTCCATACAATCTGACTTAGTAGTATTAATTCAGGTATTCATGAGTCGCTCAGTTACATAATATCTACGCACCGCTTGGCGGCAGTAATGTTGTTTTACAATCTCCAATAGTAGACAGGCAAAAGAACTACTTAAAACACTAAAAACATGCGACAGTTATGGAGAAAAAAAAAACACACACTACATTCACTAAGTAATATTAAAAAAAAGAGGAGGCACGAGGTAGAGACTAAGGTGTGTGTGTGTGTGTGTGTGTGTGTGTGTGTGTGTGTGTGTGTGTGTTGTGTGTGTGTGTGTGTGTGTGTGTGTGTGTGTAAGCATTATTTGCAAAGCCAAAAAGTGTTTTTTTTCTAAAATGTATTTCAGATGGATGGTTCAACTTTTCATGAGATGAAGATGACCATCTGACTCAACTACTCAATCACATTACTTTATTTTTTCTTTTTTTTTTTTTATTTATTTATTTATTATTTATATTTATACATTATTCTGCACATTCAGGATTCTATTCATTATTCTATCAGTTCATTATTATTCGTTAGTGTAACGCTATTTTTGTAGTAATTATAATTATTCAAGTATATATATTTTTTCAATTATTAGTTTTTTTCTCAGTTCATCATTCATTTATTTGGAAGTATTTGGAAAATGAATCAAAACCAATGACTGAATTCACTGAATCACTCCTGCTGACACTGAATCTCTCATATCTTTTGTACGCTGCTCACTTTTTACGTTATTTCAAAAACTTTTTATTTTGTTTATTTTTTTATTAAAACTCTTTTTGTTTTTTTTTTTGTTTTTTGTTTTTGTGTTTTAAAAGTTAGTTGGTGTTGTTTAGAAAAGTTATTATTCAGTTATGTTTTTTTGTTTTTTATTTGTTTTTATTTTTTTTTGTTTTTGAATGTTTGAGCTTTATTTCTTTCATTGAAAAATTCTGCAATTTTTTTAATCACAGAGCACAAAAAGTCACAACAGAGTGTTATTTGTAATAAAAAGTGGACCATTAAGTTAAAATTTGGGTTTCTGTTGGCGATTGGGTTTGGGGGTTTCTTTTTGCTTTCTTCATATCCCAACTGCCTTGAGACCTGCTGCTGCCTTTCTTTCATCTGCTGCCTGAATGGTGAATGGTGATTGGCCTCATGAATAATTAAAACACAAAACACAACCTTTTTGCAAACACATCGCTTGGTTTTCAGACTCGACTCGCCACCCTTGAGATAGTCACCCTTAAAGGAGTGAGAGGAGAAGAAGAGAATGAGCACCCCCCCCCCCACCCCGGCCCCCCGAGAGGGCCCTGAGGGTGGTGGTCTGTTTGTGGAGTCATGAAGAGCGTGCGTGGTGCTCAATGGTGGGTATCCAAGGGGGGGAGAAATGGGTGGTGGAATGCTGGTGGAGAACGTCAGAAGCCAGAAGGAAAAGGGTGGTGTGTGGTGTGTTCACTGACCGCAGGGCATCGCTCTGTCTGCGCAGATGGACTCTGCAACTGCAGGAATTCATCCAACATCAAGTACAATAACTTCATTTAGTTTAGTTTAACATCAGCAAGTTGCAGGTGAAGTTTTTTTTCATTTTTATATTTTTATTTTTTTGGATGATAACATTCAAAAAAAAAGGATAAGAGATATATATATATGATAATAAGAAAGAGACCTTCCCCTCCATGCATGTAGGAGTCATTTATACGCACTGACTGGGATCCTTCTGATGGATAGGATTTAAACCCTCTCGGTGGGTTTATTGTAAATTAAATGTTTCTGTAAAAGATGTTCAATCATGTTTATGCAGCACTACAAAGTTTAAAGTCTGTTGCCTGATGTGATTAGAAGGTCGTTAATATATATTATTGCCGTCTATGCACATTAAATATTAACAGAAAAAATCCTGAAACAATCGGCTGATCAGGTCTTTCTCAAGGATCTTAGAGAACAAGGGAAGTCCTGTTATATCATGTTTGAAAACTCATGATATACGGTAGTTTATACCAAAAAACAGGTAATTGTATAACATGTTGAAAGCCATATATATATATATATATATATATATATATATATATATATATATATATATATATATATATATATATATACACATACACATACACAACATATATGTAAATACAGCAATGTAAAATAAAATAATATATACACATATATATGTGTATATATATGTGTATATGTGTATCTATATCTATATATATATATATATATATATATATATATATATATATATATATATATATATATAGATACACATATAGGCAGTGTGCAAAACCTGACATGGATCATGGAGGTCTGGATCGTGGTCCATGACTACTACCAACTCATCACTCAGTCATACTCATTGAATGTGTTGCTGTTGTAACTCTAATGACTCCTTCTGGTCACATGACATCTATTCTTCTCTCCATCCTGGAGAGGATCCTCCTCTGTTCTCTCCTAAAGGGTTCTTCACTTTTTTCCCTGTGAAAGTTTTTTTTCTATTTCTTCTGAGTTTCTTCTGATCTGATGTGAGGTCAAAGGTCAAGGATGTCATATGTGTACAGATTGTAAAGCCCGCTGAGGGGGGGGGGGGGGGGGGCAGACCACCAGGCGGAACGGCAGAACTCTCCTGGAGGCAGTCTGGACATTAGAAGTGATTGTATACGATACCATAAATAAGTCATACATATTGTTAGTATATGTATCGTGTATGTATATGTACATTTATATTTAAAAAGCTAATTCAAAGAGTCAGTGTAAAATGCTAAAAACATACTAAGTTCATAGTGCCATTTTATGCCATTTTATACTATTCATGAAAAACAATCTAATATGTAATAAAATGTCATCATATATCGTATCGTATATCACACAAATATACAAGAAATATAGTATGTCAGAACATATTAAAAGTTCTGACTATATTGTGCCAAGAAATGTCCCAACAATGTATAGCAATCAAAACAGATCCCTGAGAATCTGACGCCGTAAAATTGTCATTGAAAAATGTTCGTGTTCAATAAATCAGAGACAGTCGTCTTTAAAGATGTCACGGTAAGTGTAAAAAGGTCAGAGTGAAGTATGCCTTGAAGATTTAAGAAAAACAAAGTCTGAGTTCAGTTATTAGTTACAGCCAACGGTCGCTACTGACGACACAGATCTGGAAAAGGTTTGACTGATGGAGACTTCCATTTAAAAAAGGGCTTAATAGGCCCCGAGTTTCTCTAGTGTCTCTAGTTTCTCGAATTTCTCGAGTTCTCAAGTTTCTCTAGTTTCTGTAGTTTTTGGAGTTCCTCTAGTTTCTGTAGTTTCTCAAGTTTCTGTAATTTCTGGAGTTTCTCTAGTTTCTCTAGTTTTTCAAGTTTCTCGAGTTCTCGAGTTTCTCTAGTTTCTCTAGTGTCTAGTTTCTCTAGTTTCTCTAGTGTCTAGTTTCTCGAGTTCTCTAGTTTCTCTAGTTTCTCTAGTGTCTAGTTTCTCGAGTTCTCTAGTTTCTCTAGTGTCTAGTTTCTCGAGTTTCTCTAGTGTCTCTAGTTTCTCTAGTTTCTCTAGTGTCTAGTTTTTGGAGTTTATCTAGTGTCTCTAGTTTCTCTAGTGCCTCTAGTGTCTCTAGTTTCTCTAGTATCTCTAGTTTCTCTAGTGTCTCTAGTTTCTCTAGTGCCTCTAGTGTCTCTAGTGCCTCTAGTGTCTCTAGTTTCTCTAGTGTCTCTAGTTCCGAGTCCTCTAGTTTCTATAGTATCTCTAGTTTCTCTAGTGCCTCTAGTGTCTCTAGTGCCTCTAGTGTCTCTAGTGCCTCTAGTGTCTCTAGTTTCTCTAGTGTCTCTAGTTCCTCGAGTTCCTCTAGTTTCTATAGTGTCTCTAGTTTCTCTAGTGCCTCTAGTGTCTCTAGTGCCTCTAGTGTCTCTAGTGCCTCTAGTGTCTCTAGTGCCTCTAGTGTCTCTAGTTTCTCTAGTGCCTCTAGTGTCTCTAGTTTCTCTAGTGTCTCTAGTTTCTCTTGTCTAGTTTCTCTCACGCAGCATCTGTTGGGGCTCGTTGTGGCGTACATACGAAAGATAAACACACACTAGACTTCGGCTCCTGCGCCAACGCAATGCATTGTGGGTTAGACAGTGGGAACGCGTCGCGCACCTCGTCGCCCCCCCCGTCGCCCCCCCCCCCCCTCGTGGCGGATCGATGGATCGGGTTTCCCGTCCCGCTGCAAACCAGCACAAAGTATTCGAGGCATTCCGCTTCCTTTCAGCGCAGACCCTCTTCAAAGGGGATCCGTCGGGCGGCGCGGCGTCCCCCCCGGCTTCTCGGGTAAAAAGGGTTTTGGGGGGGGGGGGGGGGTCCTCTCCTGGGACCCAGAGGCATCCGTGGCATAACACTCCTGTGTTCCGCTGTTTCTCAATTGTTGTATTCTTTTTCCCCCCCGTTTGCCCATTCACACCACTATCAGGTTACCCCCCCCCCCCCCCCACTCACAAACAAACAGAGTCTTCCCCCCGAAAGAGATGGACGATACCTTTGGCGGTCAAAGGAGCTCAGTCCGATCCCTCGATGTCTGTGTCAGCGTTCCTCCGACGCTGGACGTTAGCGGCCTGTGAGGGGGGGGGGGGGGTTCTCGGGTCATAAATCACTTTTAAAGCAGAATTCTTGTGATTTCTGCCACGTCTCGCCACGTCTTCAGGGTCCACGGCGAGTCGGACGTCTGCCCTTCTGTCCTCGCTCGTCTTCTGGCTGCCAAATTATAAAAGGCAAGTTTTCTTATTTTAACAACAACACACACACAAACATAGTCTGGAAAAGTAATTCATTTTCAGTTTGCTGCCGGTGTTTGAAGTGGTCCGGCACATGGCGGGTGACGATGAATCGGCCCCCAAAGAGTCCGTTGATGGAGAGGAGTAAAACCTCCAGGGAGGGGGAGAAAAGAAGAAGTGGAGCTTCTCTCTCCCTCCTGTCCTGTTTGAAGGAGATGTGAGTTGGCAGTGGAGGAGAAGCTTGAAGATTAATGTTGCAGAAGGGGCTCCGACAGCCGCTCCGCTGGTCGTGGTTCTCTTGGGTGGCCCGATTGGTCTTGGATGTCACTTTTGCTACTTAATCTTGTGTATGTGAACCAGGCAGATTCAGAGGGGCTGTTTGGGTGGGTGGGGGGTGGGTGGGGGGGGGGGGATGTCCGCTGAACACCACTCAGACTGAGGAGAATCTGCAATCATTTATAAACATTAAAAGTATTTCATTTATATTAAAATGTATTTATTCTGCATGGTGCTATACATTTTTTTTATTTTATATATATATATATATAATTTTTTTAGACTTATTACATTTAATTGGTTCCTTATGAGAATCGATTAGAAATCAAGTTAGATCAATATACTAGGAACATATGGAACTAAATTCTACAACAAATATACTAACTTTGTTTTTTATTTTATTATTTTGATTGAAATATAATGCACACTAATAATAATAATAATAATGCATTACAGTTATATAGCGCTTTCCAAGATAATAACTTTACATCACATAATTAAAACAGCCTAAAATCTTTACCATAAAAATAACTACACAGTTCAGAACCCAGAGAATCTGTTCTGTTACAAGTTAAAGTCCTGCGTGTAAAATATGAGTGAGGTCAACGTTAAAAAGCGTTCACATTGGCCCCGCCCCTTTGGCTCACTTGGCGGGAGAGAGAGAGAGAGAGAGAGAAGGTTCTCAAATGAACAATTAGTGTCACTGTGACTCCAATGCAGAACATTTACCCAGAATAAAATAAGCACTGTGTCTCTTAAAGGAACAGTGCGTACAGTTTAGTGACCTCTAGTGGTGAGTCGCAGATTGCATCCAACTGAATAACCTCTGCTCCGCCCTTTCTGTTTGGAGAACTACGGTGGCCCGGGAGGATTTTATTGCTTCTAGAAACTACTAAAATACATTTATATCATTTTGAAAACAAATAAATTCCGCAAGGGTATATAAAGTCATTTATAATTTAGATGTAACTAAATACTGTTTCTAGAGCAGCAAACAGTAAAGTTCACAAAGTAAAGGTCGGGAAATAAAGTCATTATTATCTCACTGGAAACAAATCTAGTATGGTAAAATAAAATAAATAACATTCCTGAGTGAAGTTTATAAAGAACACAGACATCTGTCAGCATCAGTCATTCCTCCTGTCGTCCTCGACACACACACACACACACACACACACACACACACACACACACACACACACACACACACACACACACACAAAATGAAAAGCTGAACACAGAGTTAACATGTGTGTCAGACATTGCGTAATAAGATACATTTCAACCTTAAAGCAACTTCAAAAGGAAATTAAAGACCTTTAACCTTGTTTTTCTTATTTTACTTGTTTTTTGGGGGGGAGAGGGGGGTCATGTGTGTCCTTGTTTGTGCGCGACAATCCTAATACAGTTTAAAACATGTCAAACGGGGATATTAGAGCGACATCCACCCGCCGCTCTCTCTATCTGACGGAGACGTGGTTATGGATCATGAGCTGCAAAGTTTAGAATCATAAAAAAGGGACTTAGATTTTAAAATAAAGTAAAAATGATTTAAGTTAAATTGATATTTGTTTTATTCTTTACAAATAAATTGAATTAGAGGATTGCAAGGGATATTTTGTTCTGAGCCACAATCGCCGCAGGTCAGTGCGGTCGGCCGATATCTGTCTCCTGATTGGCTCGCCCCATCGGAGGATGTTTAGGCTCAACGCTCACAACACGAGTAAACAGGGAGGAGGCCGCGTCATGTGATCCCAGAACACGGATCCGGAGGCATTGCATCATTCTCAAGTTGAGCCCCCCCCCCCCAAAAAAGAAACACGTTAAAGAACTGACAGCATGTGGAAACTGTTTATTAGTCTCCACTATATTATTATTACCTTCGCATTGAAAATGCAGAAGGCGTGTATTTATTTGTGAATATGTCCGTTTGTTTGTCCGTCCGTTATTCGTCTAAATCAGACCAAACTGAGCCGAGTCTTATGAAACTTGGTGGGATGATTGGTCATGACCCAAGGAACAATCGATTAGTTTTTGGGAGTGATTGGGTCAAAGGTCAAGGTCAAGGTCACGAAAAGGTGAAAAACGTAAATTTGCGATATCTTGGTTAATTGGCATCCGATTTGCGTGAAACTAGTGCCAAATTGTTCATAATTCAATCTTGTGATATGCGAAGGTATGCGCTCTACCGAGTGCCCATTCTAGTTTAGTTGTGTTTTAAGCCTGGGGGTTGCTTTATTCTCGTAACGTATCTCTTTAAATGACCTAATATTGTTTCATATAAATCTGGACTTTATTGGCGTGAGTCTAAATATATTTCTCCAGATTCATATTCTGCGTCTGAACCTTGACAGAACTCGTTAAAAATAAATAAATAAATAAATGAATAAATAAATAAATAATTAAATAAATAAATAAGTAATAAAGGAGGCCCGGCTCAGATTCTCCTCACACAAATCCTCCTCAGCCAATGGCGACGCGTCTCTCCCGTGACCCCGCTGACCTCCACCCCCGATCCCCAACACCGTGACCTCTGGCCCGGCTCGGCTGATGCACCGCGGCGTCCCCCGGGTCTCACGCGGCCGCCTCTCTGACTCAGGGCGCGTTTCGTCATCTCCGGCAGACGTTCCAGTTTTTCGACGTGAATCCGTCTCCCGGCGGCGATGGAGCGGCTCGGCGCCAGAAAACAAAACAAGAAGGGAACTTTGGTAAAACACAGGTGTTGGCTCTCGGCGCGGCGCCCCGTGTTTACCAGATTGTCCCTGTTGAAAACTCACTTTTTCTTCTCTTTTCCTTTTCTTTTTTCTCTGGTCTTCCCGCCTTCACACGGAACGTTTGTATCTGGAGCGCTGCAAGCTGCCCACACGGCGCGTCACCGGAGCCGCTCCCGCCGTAAACTGTTTGGGTTTCAATGAGCTAATCCACCTCCGGCGGTTGGCTCCCACACGGACCAAAATGTGGGAAAGCAAAGACTTTACAGGCGACAATTAACTATTTACGACACATTAGAGACTAAATAATCACCGGCGGCTACTCGGTCGCTGCGTCGGCTCGTTATGGGAGTCGGCCCAAAGTAAATGAAGTCGCGCTAATAAAGGCCGCTGGCATTAAATAGTTCCAGCTCGTGTCATTTAAAACGTTCCCTTGTCCTACGCTCCGTGAACGCCTCGCCGCCTCCTCCTTCAGAGTGCAGCCGAAGCTCTACAGATGTACCCTGCACATGTTCACGCAGAGCGAGGCCGCGCACCCCCCCCCCCCCCCCCCACACACACACACACACACACATTTACACACACACACTCGCACACACACATTTGTTATTCCCTGCTGCTTCTCTCCGGCGGGACAATAAAGCGCCCCGGCCGAAGCCTCGCGCCCGGCGCCTCGCCCGGCTCGCCTGCCTCGCGCCCGGCCTGCCTTGCGCCCGGCCGGCCTGCGCCGCGCCGGCCTCGCGCCCCGGCCCGTCTTCAGAGGGCGACGCAGGGGGAGAGCATCGCTGGTTTAATAAAAAGAGAAAGAAGAAGGAAACGTGCGATGGACGCCAGTGGGACGGGGGACTCTGGTAACCGGAGCGCCGCGTCTAGACCGTGAAGGTCGCGCTTGTAAAAGTCCAAAGACGGCGAGGTTCCTCACGGGCCCGGAGGGAGCCGGGTCGCTCGGCCTCGGAGCAAATGAAACGTCGTGAATCAGACCCGAGCGTCAGGTAACCCACGGCAGACGGAGCCGGGGAGCGTGAACGCAGGAGGACGGAGGTGCGCCGCGTGGATTCAAAGCATTTGAATGAGGATGGATCCTCGGAGCATCTGAACGCTCTCAGAGACGCGCCAGCTGCTCCACTAATCGACCCCTCGCAGGAATGCAAACGGCGTCTCCTTGACTGACGTTTGCTTTTTTTCTCCGCGGCTCCTGTGGGCCGGGGCGCGGGCCGCTTGCAAGGCGATAGCAGGGGGAGACCCTCTGGAGATAAACCGCCGCGCCCCCCTGCGCCTCGGACAACAAAGGAAGTGAGTGATGTGGTCCGAGCCGCGCTCCCCCTTGTTTTGATGTGCGGGCCCACCTGGGATGCGGGCTCTCCATCGGCGCTCGGGGAAACGGGACTCGCACAGATCTCGTCCCCAGGACAAACAAGCGGAGCGACGAGCCCGCCGCTCTCCCACGGAAGTCACCCAGCAGACGAGGCATTCAAACACGCAGGGAAAACAAGAGGCTGGAGGCGGCCTCAAAGGGCTGCAGGAGAACGGCACAGCGTGGCCTCCTCAACTCTCAGAGGACAACGGATGAAGTCCGTCAACAGGCGACGCACACGGGAAACCCACGGCCTCCATGTTCATCTCATCCCACATGCACGGAAAAGAAAAGGCGATGGACTTTTTAAATATAAATGTTATACATACGAAACCATCAGCTACTTAAACCAGCTACTCAGTAAAATACAGCACACATGGTATTCGTCAATAATTTGAAAAGAATTGAAATGTTACACTTTGTGTTACTTTTACTTACATTCTTTCTTCCAGTGCTGTAATTTGGAAAGATATGTGGGAACCAAATTAATCAAATCCCGGACACATATAGAAGAAGAAATCAGCCGTGATTACTTTGAATTCCCGTAAAATCATAGTTTTCACGTCTTCATTGCTCAAACGTAGGACCGGGAAAAAAATAATGAGTTCTGCAGTAAAAAGAGAAAAAATCTGCAAAACCATCCGTCCATAAAGATGGTCGTCTGAAGCGTCCTGATGAGGTACGAGAACTCGTCTCCGACATGAGGGACCGGCAGAGAGGAAGCATCTCCCCTCGGATTGGGCCTGTAAGGGAATTGTGATCTTCACATCAGATATAATAAAACTGAATATATATATATATATATACATACAGAGCATATATATATATATATATATATATATATATATATATATATATATATATATATTTATATATAAATATATGTATGTATATATATATATATATATATATATATACACACACATATACATTTTTATATATGGCTGTATGTGTGTGTGTGTGTGTGTGTGGGGGGGGGGGGGGCACGTGGAGTATCGGCTGTGGAAGGGCAGAGCAGGGGTACAAGGCCCAGATGGATGTCATGGCAAACATCTGCTCCACCTCCTGGCACACACACACACACACACACACACACACACACACACACACACACACACACACACACACATTCTGATTTGACCTTTGACCTGTGACCAGACCTTCAGATTATTGGCTCCTCATCGGTTGTTGATATTTTCCTAAAACCCGGAAGTATACCGACGCCTCCTGGAGGTCACGCCGAGGTCGTCGGCGAGAGATGACCCCCCCCCCCCCCCTTCCCGAGGCTCGGCCCCCCCGCCGGTCCTCCTCCGGTCCTGTGAGACTCCGATGGATGACGCTCAAATCCAACGCGCACAAGCTTCCTTGTGATGTCACCGGCTGCCACGTGCGTACACACACACACACACACACACACACACACACGCACACACACACGGACGCAGTAACCGCGGTGACGTAGGTGCGGCTCTCTTCACGTGCGAGACATCCAGGAGAGACGGAGACGGACGGCCGCTTGGCTCGTGGTGTCGGCCCGCTCTTCACACGCTCGTCTTCGCGCCCGACGGCGCCGCTGCGTGTTTTTCGCTCCCCTTTTGTTACAAAACGCATCTTTTTTACTTTATATCACTGCCAACTATCAGGCCTGCCACAGTTTGAGAAGACTTCTCAAAGTGTTTCTCATCCCTTCCAGGCAGCCATTAATTACCACTCGTTTCAAAGAAAAGGAAGAAAAGAGAGAAAAGAAAGAGAAGAACTTGCAGAGACTTGACTCTTTTCTTGAGACTCTGGATCCATCCCAGTGTTTGGGCTCCGTGACGCACGCTTTGGATTAGAACCATAACAGAACCCTGCAGAACCTTATCGGGGGAGAGGTTCTGCAGACAAGACGCCAGCAATTAGACGGGTCCAGGGTCAGGATGGGAGGCGAGTCTCTCCCTCCCTCCCCTGGGCATCCCATGCTGAGGGAGGGGGGGGGGAGACTGAATGAAACCCAAAAAATAAACGGTAAGGAGAGATGAAGAGGACTCACACAAACGAGGAGAAAGTGAGAGCGACAGGAAGAGAAAAGGAGGGTGGTGTGTGTGTGTGTGTGTGTGTGTGTGTGTGTGGGGTTGCTCTCAGAGCGCTGCAGCAGCCTACAGAGCTGGTGTGCAGCAGACTGAAGAGAAGCACGTCTGCCCCAGAGGCAGAGACTGGAAAACAGGATCAAAGGGTCGCCACGGCAACCTGCATGACACACATTGTATTAAAGCCACACGGTTAATTTGAAAGAGAGGGGGGGGGGCAAAAAGGAGGAGAAGAAGGGAGGCGGAGGAGAGTATATTTATTAGGAGCTCCTGTCTCACTCGGTTAACTTTCCACTCAGAACTTTCTTCTGCGGCTCTACTTTGACTTTGAGTGCTTTGTGTGTGTGTGTGTGTGTGTGTGTGTGTGTGTGTGCGTGTATGTGTGTGTTTGTCGACCTCAGCTCATCCCCCCCCCCCCCCTCCCCACACCGATTATCTTCCAGGGTCTCGGGTTTCCACGGGTCACCTTAAATCACAAATGGGGAAAATGCTTCCGGGGAACGTTTCAGAACATCGGGCCGACTCTAGAACCCAGAACCCAGAACCTGGAACCCAAAACCTAGAACCCAGAACCTAGAACCCGGAACCCGGAACCCAGAACCAAAGAGACAGACAGCTGAAGAGGAGGATCAGCTCAGTGATGATCAAAGCGGCGCTGTGGCACGTCCAGGATGACATGTAACCACGACAACAAGTCAACCAGGAGAAGAAGCACCAGGACCACGGCGACTTGTTTATCACTTTAATGACATTTTAGACAAAACATTTGATTGAAAAAGAGGAAAGAAATAAAATCAAATAATTAAAATAAAAACACGACTGCAGTGAGTGTTTAAAAACCTATTTGTGGGCCGATAATGAGCAAAGTCCAAAGATTTATTTTGCATTCAAGCAAATCAAATGCACCGACCCATCCAGATTGTAAAAACAACAACAACAACAACAACAACCTCACGGCAGGTACAAAAAGGGATTCGATCTCTCTATAAACCTGACGAATACTGAAACAAACGATGACGGCAACAACGGAAAGACAAAGCACGCACGGAAAAGGGGGCGTGAACGTTTTCCGTCAGCGAGCGCGGAGACGCTCCTCTCGGGGGGCGGAGCCTCGGAGGAGCCGGGGGGGGCCGCAGGCGGGGAGCGTCTCCGCGGAGAGTCGGAAGGCATCAGGGCGTCGGAGCGTCGTGTTCCCGCCCGACGGATCGCGTCAAAATCGTAAAAAAAAAAAAAAAAACGCGTTACGGGACATTTCACACTGAAAAGAAACGACGGCGTGTCTCGACCTCGCCGCCACCTCCGGCACCGCGGGGCGGAGCTTTTTGAGAGAAGTCACAAGTGTGGTACGAGGTATATATAATAAAAAAAAAGAAATGTGAACGTGGCTCTACGCGTTCTCCTAAGTTGCACATTCATAAAAAGCGTTCCGACGTCCTCTGAAGTCTCCGGGACGTCGCCGTGCGAAGGAGGCCCCGCCCACACAGCCTGTAGAGCAATCACTGACGACGTTAAACATAATCTACGGACAACCTGGGCTCCTCTTGGTGTGTGTGTGTGTGTGTGTGTGTGTGTGTGTGTGTGTGTGTGTGTGTGTGTGTAGTCACTGGGGCACAGGAGTAAACAACATTTCCCATTTCTGGCAAAAAAAGTTGAAAGACTTTTCGGCGGCTCTCCGGACACACACACACACACACACACACACACACACACACACACACACACACACACACAAGGGTGGGGGGTTGTTCAATACGCAACGCGCTCCTCAGGGAGAAAGGCCGGCGGCCGCCATTCCGTGACTTCACTTCACGCGTGTGCGTGTTTGTGCTCGTGTGCGTGTGCGCGGCGGCCCGGTGGGGGCGCTCGCCGCCGCCGCCCGCCAATGTCTCTGAGCTCCGGCGGCGCGGGCGTCATATCCGGGCGGGCTCCGTGTCCTTGTCCTCCAGCAGCCCGATGAACTGGGCGAAGCTCTCCCTGGAGGCCTCCAGGTCGCCGGCCGCGCTGCCCTCCAGGATCCAGCGCTTACCGCGGGCCAGCGGCTCCAGCTCAAAGTACTTCTTGACCTGAGAGAGCGGAGAGAGAGAGAGAGAGAGAGAGAGAGAGAGAGAGAGGTCAGTCAGGCCGACTCGAGCTCCGAGAGCCTGAAACCAAACCCGTCACCGAGGGTCGCCTCAGTGGGGGCAGAACGTCAACATGTGGGATTTGTTTCTGCTCAGCTCGCTTTTTTTATTTGGACCGCAGTTATAAAAACAGGGTTCTTACACATGTTGACCGATGACATTCCAGGACTTTTCCAAGACTTTTCCAAGACTTTCCATGAGCAAACTGAAATCTCGGTGTGGACATGAAAACTTTTTGAACAATGACAATTACAAAGCATACAATACACCTTAAATGAAATACATGTTATTCTTTTAATCAAACTGTTTTCCTTTATGTCCAAATCCATCTGTTTGGACTTGGCGTATGCCGGCTTATTTTTTGAGAGTCTTCCTTTCAAAAACATATGAATTATTTCAAACTCGCCGTAAATGAACATTTCCGTGACTTTTCCAAAAGTTTTGTGATTTAAGTTTTTTCCATGACTTTTCCAGGCCTGGAAATGACCATTTTAAAATGTCATGACTTTTCCAGGTTTTCCACGACCGTACGAACCCTGTAAAAAAAAAAGAGTCCGACACTGTTGCATTGCCTTCACGTTCCCGTCCACAAATCATTCAGGTTTCCAGTTTATTCATCCGGTCTCTCACAGAAACCACGAACCCACGTAAAACACCAGAAGGACGTCCGAGACCCCCCCCCCCCCCTCCCCCTCCCCGAGACGCCGCCGGGTGTCCGTGGTTCTGAGGTGTCCAAACCCAGAGGCAGAGTAGCACACGGGCTTCATCCATCAGCAAATGAATATTAATCCCCTGACGCCATTTAAAATGGAGCCATTATTTCTTCATATTTTTGCAATATATATAAAATGTATATATATATATATATATATATATATATATATATATATAAAATAAAAGGAGATTTATTGATCATATTCTTAAAAATCCAAGCAGCAGAGTGAAACTTCAAGTGAAATTGCTTTTGTCTAGACCGTGCTGGGCTGTCTAGATGTGCCATGGTGTGTGGCATGAAGAGGATGGGGAGGAGGAGAGGGAGGAGAGGGAGAGAGAGAGAGAGAGAGAGAGGGGGGGGGTACTCTTTGTGTCTGCTCAAATCCAGCCAGCCATGCCAGAGAGCGGCAGCAGGGCGCTCTGCCCCGAGCAGCGTCTCTGTCCGGCTGTAATGTGAGTTTAATGACGGATTAAGTCGCCTCCACCGCGTTTGGCTCCGAGGCCAGAAAGCCGAGCGGGCCCAAACAGTGTTAACAAATCTGTCTGGGTAAGGCGAGCCGCCCGAGACCGCGGCCCGAGTCCCAGAGCGGCCGGCTGCCCGGCTGCCCGGCTGCCTGTCCGGTTGTCCGGCTGCAGCCCAGCCTCTCCTGGAGGAGTCGGGCCCCTGCATGGCAGCCTGTGAAAGGGCCAGCAGGGGCCTCTGGGCAGACTCCAGGCCCGGGCGCCTCTCGCCCCCCCCCCCTCCTCGCCCAGGTACGCTGGGACCACCGACCTCAGAGCCCTCGCTGCAGCTTTAAAGTGGTGCACTCATGAAAACACCAGTGGGCGGAGCCAGTGAGAGAACCGATTGCTTCGAACCAACAACAACACAATCCATCCCAGTGTGACGCGGCTGAAGGAACCCAGCGACCTCCCAGCCGGGCGCTCCCACAGCGGCCCAAACCAGTTCCCCTGAGATTACGTCCCCCTAAGCGCACTTATGCTCGCTTAAGGACTCGCGATGCGTTGGGAAGGGTAAGCCAACGCGGGACGGCGGGAGCCAGATGGCTCCTAAGTGGACCAGTCCAGCTTCGTCGAGGTCACACCGGGCGGGCGCCTCGCCGTGTGCACGGGAGAAAGAGGCTTATGCATGAGGGTGTCAAAAAACAAATCTCCTAAATCACCTGTTAGTTTCCACTGGACTCCTGCATTATTAATAAATGATTCATATGATACTGCATCGTGTTCAAATTGGGCAACTTTAAGGACACTTGCTTTCCTTCCATTTGAAAAAAGCCACGATTCTGCATGAGGTGGCTGATTTACGTCAAATCATGGGAACTGGTAAAGAAAATATGAACACAGTAAGTAAGTAAGGTTTATTTATGTCGCACTTCACACAGACAAAGGGTCACAAAGTGCAGCTCAGTGATGGATTAAAACGAAGAAGACTCTCCGGCCGCACAGACTTCTGACAAATTCACAAATAGTGTCTCAGGTTTTTTTCAACATTTGCTGAATTCATGTAAGATTTGATGAGAAATTGATGCTTTTAGAAAACATGAATCAGTGTGCAAGTATGCCACGGATTTAAGGCCCGAATGGGGGAGAGGCTCAGCCTAAGCTCCTCCCCCTAAGCTACTCCAGGCTCCTTAAGGCAGCGCGGGGCATGCGTGGCACGTGCATCCAGCTGCTCCCTGACCCACGCCAAGATTACCACACGTGACGCTCTCTGTTGGCATGTCAAGAAGACGTCCTGCAGAATAAAAAAAGAAGCTTTTCCCGACCAACTAAACACAGCAGGGAGGCAGAGACTGGCTGGCTGGCTTACTGGCTGGTTTACTGGCTGGCTGGACTATAGAGAAGAACCCCCTGACATATATACGTCTAAAAAAATGTAACGTACACTTTAATCTGCAATGAGTTATTGTTCTCAAATACTTATTAAATCATAGGCTGCAATGAATAATATATACATTACAAAACCTAACTAACTAGATTTGTTACTTAAACCTAACTAATTATTTAACGATCTTTTCCTAAACCTAACTAAGTAGTTTGGTTACTTAAACCTAAGTATTTAACAATCTTTTCCTAAACCTAACTAAGTAGTGTTGTTACTTAAACCTAACTAAGTATTTAACAATCTTTTCCTAAACCTAACTAAGTATTTAACGATCTTTTCCTAAACCTAACTAAGTATTTAACGATCTTTTCCTAAACCTAACTAAGTAGTTTGGTTACTTAAACCTAACTAAGTATTTAACAATCTTTTCCTAAACCTAACTAAGTAGTGTTGTTACTTAAACCTAACTAAGTATTTAACGATCTTTTCCTAAACCTAACTAAGTAGTTTCCTGTGAAGACCGATGTTTTCTTTAAGTCTAAATGCACGTAGCCGATGTGCCGCAGGACACGGGGAGAGGCGTGAAGACGAGCTGCTTCAGGGGAGCCGCTGCATGAGGCTAACATCAGAACAAATCAAACATGCTCCCACTCCCACTCCCACCCTGAGGCGGTCAACACAGACGAGTCTTTATCCTTACCGAAGGCCCAGACAGCCAGCTCTTATACGAACACAACGGGGAAATCTTTTATGACGTTTAAGATTGAATACGTTAAATGTCGTACGATTTGAAAAAATCAAAGGGAGCCTATTAGCAGTTTAGGACACGGCTTCCGCTAAATAATATAGATGAATATAGGAACATTTTTTTTAATATAAAGTGCATTAGATTTTGTAAATTGTATACAAACAGATTCCATTATTTTTGCTTAGAAATTTGTGCTTGAGTATTTGCGGTGGCATGGGGGGGAGGTACAAACCATCTGATCTATTTTAAGCAAATACTCACACACTCACATTTTTTTCGAGAAACTAACTTTGTGCGAACAATCTCACAGACACCAACGGTACCCAATCAGATGACCTCTGGCTGGCCCGCCTCTGTTGTTCCTCCTTTAGTCCCTCTGGGCTCTGCACTGGTGCAGAGTAATTCATGTTGAGTGCCTTTCTCAAGGGTGTGATGGCAGAGGTCCAAGGCAACAGATTACACTCAGTTTCCATGCCATGTTCAGGTTCAACGGTCCTGCGCTATGTACGTGTCGTTGGAAAACAATCTGAAGTCAGTTTGAACATTCTTGCAGAGGTTGACAGCAAAGCCAGATGTAGCAGGTCAGTTGGACAAAGCGCGACAGGAGATCCGTATCGTCAAAGGAAGCGTCGTCCACTCTTAGTTTCACATCTCGGGCAAGTTTTCTTTTTGTTGAGTCTGGCTCTCGCAAAGGCCTCAGGGTCCAAAAGTCTGAGAAAAATATCAAAACTAAATTCAGTAATATCAAATAATACCAATCATTTCTTCCTGTTTAAGTAATCCGATCATGAAGAGAAGAACAGGAAGCGTTCACTTGAGAAGGTTTTGCCTTTCGGCCATGAGAAATAAAAGAGAGAAACAGAAAGAAGCCAAAACACAAAAGAGAAGCTCATAAAAAAAAGACTCAAACTGATAAGTTATCCTTCAAACACGACGGTCCTGAAGGCAACTATCAAAACTCCTCCGTGGAGCAGCAGAGCTTTACTCGATAAACTCACTGGGAACCGATGACTTCAGCCTTGAGGTCTTCATTTGGATGAACTTCAGCAAAAAATAACATCCATTAGTTCACAGGCTTCATGTGTGTCTGAAGTGACCTCTGGGAAAAGGAGGCAGAACGCGTCCAGACATGTTTTTTATGCATTTTAGGGGGGAATTGTTAATATAGTAAATGTTCCTCATTGAATGGACCATATGGCCTCCGATGCCCTAGTCCAACTATGTGCCATGACCACACATCTGTCATGCGGCAAACACTCACCACACGGGTCAGCTAGACAACTGGAGGAGGATGCATTGGGGGGGGGGGTCTCTGATCTAGAGAAAGTGGCATACTCAAATATCCAATACAATCAATCCCTTGACATGTTGGCCACGTGGGAAGTGTCCCGCGCTGGCGGCTGCACCGGGTGGTAATGTGAGATCCACTTACCATACAAGAGATACGCCCTTTGTTGGCTTTTCCGGCTTAGCTAAAGAGCCTTAAGGACATGCAAAATCCAAGAGGTCCCCAAGAGAGGAACATTTGGGAAGCCTGTGAATAAACAAACATTGCACCACAAACTGTGGAAGGTGTCAAATGGAGCCGCCCCACCGGCCAGCGAGTGAAAGCGAAAGCCTGTTTGAGCAAGGCTTTAGCACTTAGGCGAAGGACCGGCGGTTTTGCATCCGAGAAGATTAAAGACCGGATCACGGGTTGAGTGGAAGTATTACCTGTAGGGTGGGGCACATGACACCATCACCTTTGTTTCCAGAGAACATGAAGCGAGCGTGGGGCTTTCAACTTTCTGTGGGGGAGCGCTGACAGGTGGTGCCGTACAGAGAGACGCCAGTGGCGAGAATCGTGAGACCGGTTGTTTCACATGTCGCCATCGCGGTATTGGCCACGATTGCGTACTTGCCGTGGTTTGCGAGTGCCTCTGCAGAACCATGCGGCCGGGCATACGAGTAGGGTGACCAGACGTCCTCTGTCCCCGGACATGTCCTCTTTTTGAGACCAAAGAAAAGCGTCCGGCAGGGATTCCAAAAACGTTGCTTCGTTTTTACCCCTTACAAGTTTTGGAAACTTCGAAGCGTCGACGCCGCTCACGGGAGCCCTTTCCCATTTCAGGGGGGACATCATGAAGGGGTTATGCCGAAGTGTCCTCTTTGTCACAAACTCAAATCTGGTCAACCTACATATGAGCAAATTCAGAAAAGAAGTTTCGTAACCAAGAAACAAACTTGGAGAAAGGCGGAAGATGTGCAGTCGAGAGAGGGAGTGAAGGCAGAGAGATGTGGACTTTCACTTTAGTGTCTTCACTTGCTGTGGAGACGATCCGGGCCGGGCTAGCCACAGGAACCGGGCCACAGTAGTAGAACTGTTGGAGCAGGGGTATTAAGACACAAGTCCCCGTGTCACGAAGAAAACTAAACGTAGAGCCGCCTTTAAATGTACCGCCCTGCTCCGCTCGGGGACCCCGGGTCTCCCTCGGGCTCGGCTCGGTGCAGGTTCAAAGGGATCCACTTCGGACCAGCGCCAGATCAGAGGCATGCTCGGAGGCGCTGTAAATCGAAGCGCGGGGAACGCACACAGGACGCTCTTCCCGAGCGGCCCGGAGGCGGCAGTGCTTTGGAGTCTTCTCGCGGCGGATCGGATGACTTCCACAAACACTTGGCCTTCGTGACTCGGGCGACGGGCCTCGGGTCTATAAGGGACGGGTGGCCAGATTTGAGTTTGTGAAAAAGAGGACACTTCGCCATAACTCCTTCATGATGCCCCCCTGAGATAGGAAAGGGGGGGCGGGGATGCTAAGCGATTAACGTCTCTCTTGTTCTGCCTGTTTTGTGATCTACATGCCTAAAAGGGGAATTCCGTGTATCTGTCAACACTGATATCAGTCGACCAATGACTGTTCAGGTGGAACGTACGGGAGATACCATTTACAAAACTTGTAAGGGGTAAAAACTTGTGAAAGACCCAGAGAAACGGAAATATCCGACGAAAGCAAAATCCCGATGTTTTTGGAAACCCTGCCAGACGCATTGTTTGGGTCTCAAAAAGAGGACATGTCCGGGGACAGAGGACGTCTGGTCACCTATATAAGGGACGGGTGGCGATTCAATAATGTTGATCTACTTCCAGCAGCATCACTATTATATCTTTTTACAAAATAGTCGTTCACAATATCGATAAATATGAGCAAGTTCCATTTTAAAGTAGCGAAACCCGAAAATGTAATTACTTTATAGGGTTTTTGGTCACGTTAATTAAAAGAGCCAAACCGGATTGTGAACCCTAATGCCGGAACTTCTGTTCCACCCGAGCATCTTAACGTACACCCAGTCTTCTGGGCCGGGGCCCGTTGAGGAGATCAAGGGCTGGAGGGTAGAAGCTGACGTTACAGTGCAGAAGCATCAATGACATGTTCTATAGCTAGGGGTGGGGGGGTGGGTGTGGGTGTGGGGGTGGGTGGGGGTACGCGGGGGAAGGAAAACATCCGTCCCCTTGTGTGGGTTGGGAAATAATTGGCATGTTGGGCAGCTGGGACACGGCCCCTTCACCAGGGGTTGACCTGTGGGACACGAGGAAAAGTCTGAGATCAGAATATATGGGCGGCGTGTGTGTGTGTGTATATGTGTGTGTGTGTGTGTGTGTGTGTGTGGGGGGGGGGGATAGGGGGGCCATGTTTGCCTTGCTTTATTACAGATTTACAGTAACTCAATTTATTAAAAGGCCAAGAGCTCCCTGACAAGGAACATCTGGTATGTGGGACTTGGACGGGTGAGCTGGCGTCCGGCCCACGCTCCCTGCTGCAGGGGCCAGTGCACCGGCACCTTCCCCTGGAGCCCCCCCCCACCCCCTCTTCTTCTTCTTCTTGTGAAGAGGGCCGCCGCCGCGCTGTAGTGGCCCACACAGAGGGCCCTCAAAGCCCAGGAGGTCCGTTACAAGCCATCCCCCCCTTGCCCACCTCCTCCTCCTCCTCCTCCTCCTCCTCCTCCTCCTCCTCCTCCCTCCTCCTCCCCTCCTCCTCCACCCCCTCCCCCTCCAGGACCCCCCTAGTGGGACCCTCCCCCCCTTTCACTCAGGGGCCCCCCTTTCACGCTGCAGTCCTGACAGTCGACCAGCTTGAAGGCTGCAGCCGGCCCCCGCGTTAGCACACAGCACGCGGCCTTACAATCAAAGTGCTCCCCTTCTGCAAAAAGAATGTAAACCGTGCAGCAAGTTGGAGTCTGCAAAAACACACACACACACACACACACACACACACACACACACACACACACACACAGTCACATGCCGTGGGACCAACGCATCTGAAACTCACGGTTCCTGGCTTTTCTCACCTCGCATACCGTCACCTACTTAGAATCACGACCACATCGTCGTGATTGCTTCAGGGGGTTTTCCCGCACATGTGTGTGCGTGATCACATGTGTGTGCGTGATCACATGTGTGTGCGTGACGGTAAAGACGGGAACCGAGCAGAGCGACGGGCCCAAATGGGGTAAAGAAGCCGCGGCTCGGTGTTTTTGACACACAGCCTCCTCCACGGCGTCTCGTCCCTCCGGCCGACTGAAACCCGTTCAATGCCCACGTCAGCTGTGTGTGTGTGTGTGTGTGTGTGGATGTCGGGTTGCGGTCCCCCCCCCCCCCCTCCGGGCTCAGCATCAAAAAGTGAGATTTGATGCACTTTAGGAAATGTGTTTATTTTTATGCACTATTACTTCCTTCTGGTTCAGAACTGCTTCCGGCGGGTTTTAAAGCCCCGGCCACCGGCGACACAGCACACCAGTGGAGGATGAAAGCCGTCCCATGTGCTCTTTCTTTTCCACTCCATTTGGACTTAAACTCAATAACGGAGGGTGGTATTCAAAAAGTGCCTCGTAGATACAACTTTTCAAGGGGTCTCATGTTTGTAAAACATTGTTAAGCAATCAACTCAACTTTAAAATGGGAGTTTGAGTCCAAAGGGTAAAAGTTTCAATGGATGGAAACCTCCATGGAGGAGAACCCCCCAGGGACTCCCAGCGTTTGATCCGTGTGAGTCAGCAATAGAACCTCGGGGTCAAATTACATGCTGAATAGGCTTTTCGGAAGTCTTGTCCCGGCTAGCGGCGGCCGGTCGCCCGACCCTGCTTGACCGGCGGACAAAGGGAGAGCACTGGCCACAATTGGGATGGAGGTGGGGGGGGGGTCTCTTTTATCCTCCAATGGAAAGTCCCGTCCTGAATAGGGTCTGGCCGGCTGAATTGCGCTCCACACCGATTTGGAGGGTGAAGACCTGATGGGGTCAGAGTTCAGCCGCATTTGTGGGAAAAGGCGAGCGCGGGTGCCCACGGAAACCTGCACGAGAAATGCCCTCTCACCCACGCTGCCCCTTAACCTCCCAAAGGGACGGGCCCTCGGCCCCCCGGGGTGGGGTGACAGGATGAGAAAGGCTGTATGGGTGGGAAAAGGGGAGAGAAAGCAGGCAGATGAAGGTGGGCGGGGAGGGCCTGAGATAAACCATCAAACAAACGTCTCTAAGTAGCTTCACATATTGCGCCTGGAAGGTCGAACGCGCATTCTCCAGAGGGTAATCAATACGTGCCGCTTGACTGCCCCCCCCACCCTCGCCTCCCGAGGTGGGACGGAGGGAGCGTCGGGTGCGAGTCCGTGAGATCTCCCCCGACACCGGGGGGCGGCGGCTTCTTGTTGCTGGAGGTCGACTCACGCGCAAAGAGCGCTGTAGAAATGCGGCTCGCTGCTTTACGGAAAAAGAGAAGACGGATTCATTTGCTCGCTTAAAACATCTGGACTCACAACTCAGTGGGGGGGGGGGGGACACACACACACACACACACCCGGGCACGTTCGATCCGCTCGGCAACAGCCAACCGACTTTTACGTCACATGTCATGTAGCAGACGCTTTTATCCAGAGAGACTTACAATAAGTGCATTTCAACCTAGAGTACAAACTAAGAACAACAAGAATACAGAAAGTAACATTTCCTCAACATAGTCAAACTACAAAAGTACCATAATAAGATATTTAAGAGCCACTGAAGTGCTAATCTGTGTTTTAATCCAGATATAGTCGGACTCCGTCACCTCCATCTCATCACTACATCAGACTGTTTGTGTCCTGGCTCCTGATTGGTGGAGCCAGCTCCCCTCTGACACCAGGACAGCAGGAAGTCTCTACAGCTTCACCCGGAAACTGAAAACACACCTTTAGACTATATCTGGATTAAAACACAGATTATCACTTCAGTAGCTCTTAAATATCTTATTGTGGTACTTTTGTAGTTTGTTGAGGAAATGTTACTTTGCGTATTCTTGTTGTTCTTAGTTTGTTCTCTAGGTTGAAATGCACTTATTGTGAGTCTCTTTGGATAAAAGCGTCTGCTAGATGACACGTCATGTGACGTCATGTGATGTAACTGGCGGCCCTCTTCTGGTGGCGGCGAGGAGAAGTCGGCCTCCGCGGACCGTAAGAAGAGAAGGCCGACAGGAGTCAGGCGCTTTGTTCCACATGCATGATGCACAGACGGCGAGGCTCACTTTACTGGAGACACCTCTTAAAAACACATGAAGGGGGCATCAGCTGACAGGAAGGAGGAGAGGCGCTCTGCACATTGCATCGCTGCTGCTGCTGATACATGTGTACATTTTTGGGACGTATCTCTGAGTACACACACACACACACACGCACACACACACACATACACACACACACACACACACAGATAGACACACACACACACACAGATAGACACACACAGAGACAGACACACACACACACACACAAAGATAGACACACACATACACACAGAGATAGACACACACACACACACACACACACACAGATAGACACACACATACACACACACACAGAGATAGACACACACATACACACACAGAGATAGACACACACACACACACACAGATACACACACATACACACACACACAGATAGACACACACATACACACACACAGAGATAGACACACACATACACACACAGAGATAGACACACACATACACACACAGAGATAGACACACACACACACACACACACAGATAGACACACACATACACACACAGAGATAGACACACAGACAGACACACACACAGAGACAGACACACACACACTCACACACACACAGACAGACACAACACACACACACACACACAGACAGACACAACACACACACACACACTCACACACACACACACAGACACAACACACACACACTCACACAGACACAACACACACACACACTCACACACACACACACACACACTCACACACACACAGACACAACACTCACACACACACAGACACAACACACACACACACTCACACACAACACACTGCACGTTTCCCTGAAGCTGCCCGCGGCGCCGTTGCTACGAGCCGCGTGGTCGCCGCCGGCGTTCAGAACAGGAAGTACAAAATAAATAAGAAAATGTCTCGTAAAACCAACATCAAGAGCGTTGGGTGTTAGTCTGGGAGAGTCGGCCTCGTGAAGAAGCCTCCGACGCGTTTCAAACACGGCGTGACGAGACGAGACCTCAGAGAATGAGAGCGCAAGAACAACTCGTTCAATGTGATATTATTTATTATTATTATTATAATTATTATTATTATTATTATTATTTATACACTCGAGCAGCCAAAGAGTCATTTGGAGAGAAAGAAGAAGAAAAGAGGGACAGAGCTCAGCAAGGTCACCTGCTCCTCATCAACCAGAGAGCGGGCGCATCGCAGCCGCACACTCACGAGTCGGGGGGTGTGTGTGTGTGGTGTGTGTGTGGTGTGTGTGTGTGTGTGTGTGGGGGACACCGGCTTCAGTCTAGACGGCTCAATACGCAGTTGACTTTTTAAACCCGCTTGTCTGGAAAAAGAGCAGACGTGAGGTAAGAGGGTGTGTGTGTGTGTGTGTGTGTGTGTGTGTGGGGGGGGCTGCAGCAGAGAGAGTGATGGTGGTGGGGCATTACGGTGAGTGAGCAGAGAGAGAGAGAGAGAGAGAGAGAGAGAGAGGGGACACAGACAGAGAGAGAGACAGAAAGAGGGGAAGAGAGGGAAACAAACAGAGAGGGGGGGAGAGAGAGAGAGAGAGAGACGATATCAGAGAGCTATCCGAGTCGCTGTCTGTGGCTCCATTGTCAAGGTCAGTGAGCCGCGGAGTAAAAAGTCACGCCACCTGACCCCCCTTCCTCCCTCCCTCCCCCGACTGTCTGCTCATCCAGTCCCCCCCCCGTACCTGACATCAGTCTCTCGCCCTGCTCACTCAGCGCTCGGGGAGAGAGAATCTGATCCCTGATCGCACAAACAGTCGCATCACAGCGAAGGACCCGCTGCACGAGAAGGTTGACCAACACCTCAATCTACTTGATGGGGGGGGGGGGGGGGGGCTCTCTCATAAAATAGATTCCGTCCCCAAAATCTACAAATGGACATTTCCGCCAGCGACCCCTCAGCTGGAGCTTCAGATGACACTCATCCAGAATGAAAGGTCTGGATGGGACATCAGCAGAATTCATAAAGGGACACTTACTGCACTCATTGTTTAGTTTTCATTAGTCCGGATCCTTCTAGCTGAACACAAATAATATATATATATACATATACACACATACTTGACGGTGCACAATGATCTCATCTTTACGAGACTGGCAAGACACCCTCTTTTTTGGAAGTTCTCTTAATTATTATTCTGCGGAGAGGAGGAGAGGGATGGTGTTGGCTCCCTTCTACTTGTGCAACGTTACTTAACTCTCCGAAGTGGACATCTGCTGCATCACTCGCCGGGGCTGCAGAACCCGTTACCGACCGTCTGAACGCCGGCTACTGATGATTAAATTGAGATGAGGCGACTAAGAGAGGCGATAGCTCACAGGCTGCCCTTAAGATGACTACGCACTGACCGGAGCGATGAGGGATGTGGAACAGAAACACAAAACAAAAGGGCAAGCCAACACGACCAACGGGGACATGCTGTGCAGCGTCAGCAGAGCGTCAGTGTTGGACCCCCCCCCCCCCCCCCCCCCCCCCCACCGGGCCTTCCTCTCCTAAATCAGCCTTCGACAATTTCTGCAAAAAGCGAGCGGAACGCCCTCGTCACGACTCGCCGTGATGAAGACGGTAGACGTCCGACATGACGTCGCCGTTCGCACTCATGCCCGGATCAGAGCGGCGCCCCGCTGATACGATACCACAGGTAGCTGCTGTGTGGAAACAACAATCCTGGTGACACATCTTAAAAAGAATATTGTGCTCATTGTTGGTCCCCGAGTCCTTCCGTCTCTTTGTGTTCACCTGCTCCCTCCCAGATGACCGAAGAAGACCCCAAAGGGGATCAGGACACCATTCTACTGCAATTGACCCGACGGCTAAGCCCCGCCCCCCCGCCCCGCTGCTATTCCATCAAGCTGTCCGAGCTACGCCCTATGGAGGACTCAAAATTACTTAAGTATAAATAAATAAATGCATGAAGAAATATAGGAATAAATAAATAAATTGCTTCTGTCTTGCTCCCCGACTTGACCAATCAGGCTTTAGACAGAGGTTCGGACCGCCCAGCTCATTTGAATATACGGACACGTAAATGTCACACATAAATAAATGAAGAAATACGCGTGGACACATAAATAGAGAAATAAATAAATGACGAAATACAGAAATGTAGAAATGTATGTATTTAATGATGTCCTGTTGATTTATAACTTATATTCATTAATTCCTGTATTTATTTATTTATACATTTATTTAAGCATTTATATATTTATTTAAGCATTTATTTATTCCTATATTTATTCATGCATTTATTTATACATTTATTTAAGCATTTATTTATTCCTATATTTATTCATGCATTTATTTATACATTTATTTAAGCATTTATTTATTCCTATATTTATTCATGCATTTATTTAAGCATTTATTTATTCCTATATTTATTCATGCATTTATTTATTTATTTATACGTAAGTCCCTCATGGTCACTAACTGCACTCTGTGAAAAGGGGTCGACGACTGGTGTCTGAAGCATGCATCACATTTAGGGAAAACAGGTTAAAAAGAGAAAGAGAAAGTCTCCAGATCACAGTGTTTACACTCAGGACGACAAAGAGATGGAGATCTCAACGAGGACAGCATTGAATCCATTACACCAAAGTTCTTGTGTTTCTTTCCCCTGACATTCTAAACTAAATTGTCTCTGGTGTTAAAACAAAGTTTTTTGTTTTTTTAACACTTCAAAAGCACGAACAACTAAATATACCCGTAACATTCATTATTTCCTCTCCAGCCTTCATCCTGTTGATTCCTGGCATCAATAAGCCGTTTCCACTCAGCGGTGACGCAAGTGCACCGCGGCATTGTCACGGCGATCTTAACAAGTGAGTTGATTCACTCGCTCACACCGTCGCTTCCCTCTGAAGGGTCACTCATTGGCCCCGTACCTGTGCCTCATCTTCCTCACAACCAATCAGCAGCCACTGGGGAATTTAGAGCCACCAGCGTCACCAACTACAATGACACACACACACACACACAGACACACACACACACACACACACACACACACACACACACACACACACGCCATGTGCCAGACGTTTGACGAAGGTTTCAGACACCGGGCGCCACATGAGTCACTGAGCAGAGCCCCCCCCCCCCCCCACCCAACGGGACCTGCAGGTCCACCATGTGCAACGGGACCGAGGACTGAGGACAGAGGACAGAGGACAGAGGACAGAGGTTAAGGATTCACTCACGTGTTGCACGTCTTCCAACGCAGCTTAATCAAAAGTTATCTTTGCACATGTCAAGTGTCCATAAAGAACACACACACATGCACATGCACAAGTTATTCTTATTTAATTTATTTTAATAAAAAAATAAAATTATTAATGAAATTTCCTTCAGAAATGTCTGACATGTAATATCAATAATTTACTAATTTCAGTTTTTTGTTTGACTGTATTACCTCCTACACTATTTTTCTTTTGTGTAATACTTAAACTATTAATACTGTAATGTGATTTTTTAAATTGAAGCAGTGCGATTTGTTCGATTTCTTCTGTGTTGGGATGGGGGGGGGGAAAAAGAAAGAAAAATAACATGTGCAATGTATAACTGTGTACTCTGCTTTTGAGAATAAACACAATTTACAAAAAAATTGTTGCTACCTCTAAACACCTTCAAGATAATAAAAAAATTTCAGAAATGCCAAATCAAGCCCGTTGGTGGATTCAAGTAGGCCTTAAATTAAGTGAACCGTTTTAATGAATTGGACAGAACAAGGTTAAACTAAATTATTATATCAATAATATTTACAAATATGCTGCTGCCTGTCATTGGGCGAGACTCGAGAGCAACCCTCTTAAAAAGCCTCAGAGCTGTTGTGATCACAACTGCCAGATGCTTGATGATTATTAGTCAGTATTAGTCCGACTATATCTGGATTAAAACACAGATTTGCACTTCAATGGCTCTTAAAGCCCCATTATGTAGTTTTTCCCTTGTAGCGCCCCCTTCAGGTATTTAACATATTAAAAGTCATTGTAGCGGCACCATTTTTTTCAAGCTGTTATTTTAAGGTAGGAAAAGTTACATAGTGGCTTTTAAATATCTTATTATGGTACTTTTGTAGTTTGACTATGTTGAGGAAATGTTACTTTCTGTATTCTTGTTGTTCTTAGTTTGTACTCTAGGTTGAAATGCACTTATTGTAAGTCTCTCTGGATAAAAGCGTCTGCTACATGACATGTGATGTGACATCACATTTGGATTACATTAAATGCTCTAACGTTAGCAGGTGAGCACGGCCACTACTCGTCTCTGCCGGGGGAGCGTATGAACCGCTTGGTGGTCGAGCCGTTGGACCGTCGGAGTCGCCATCTGGACGTCTGCCACCTGCGGAGGGTGAGTAACGCGTGATGACGCTGGGGGAAGATCTGCGTCACACTTCAACAGTCACACTTTGACTTGACTCGGTCCACCGCGACATAATTAACGTGCATTACGGTCACGATGTATTTTAGTAATGAGTCCTTCCGGCCTCCACATCGAGTCCTCTTGACAGTCTTCTTCGGGTCGGAGCGCCGGTCGCACGTGGAGGACGGAGCGCGGCGTCCCGTGCGTGAAGCAGATCTTTTCATCTTCTTCGGGAGGACGTGTGTGTGAGTCGTCGCACTCGCACACGGGCAGAGAGAGAGGCTCGCTCTCGCCCCCCGAGGGAGATCGCTTGGAGCGAATCCCCAGGGCAGGAAGTAGAAACCAAAGCAAATATGTCTGGGTGTTAATATTAATACGTCAATGTTCATAACACCGAAGCCGTGGATGCAGGCGTTGTAACTTCAGATCCTTAAAGCGCCACACCGCTAAACTGCAGGATCTAATGGGCTCGTCTCGGGGTTCTCTCTCTCTCTCTCTTTTCCTTTTTTAAACATCAACTAAAAGATAAACAAATAAAAACACAATATAAACTAGAACGGGCACTCGGTAGAGCGCATACCGTCGCATATCACAAGATTGGGCATAGAATTATGAACATGTTGGCATTAGTTGCCATTTGGATCAAAATATGGTAAAAATAAGATTTTGACCTTTTCCTGACCTTGACCTTTGACCCGATCGATCCCAAAATCGAATCAAATGGTCCCTGGATAATAACCAATCATCCCACCAAATTTCATGCGATTGGGTTTAATACTTTTTGACTTATGCGAATAACACGCACGCACACACACATACACGGAGATCAAAACATAATCAAGAGGCGTCTGTAAAACATGACGCGTGTCTCTGGTCTCGCCCCGTGTGCGTGTGCCGGGGGTGTGCTGTGATCGCTATCACCTGTTATTAACATTAACACGCTTGGTTTACTTTGTGTGGAAATCGGGGGCCTCGCCCAGGATGACGCTGGCGCTCGTTTCAAACAATGTGTTTTAATATTTAATGATAAAATGCTAACTTCTTCAGGGGAATTAACGGCGCTACGTGTAACCGTAGAAAGGCCTCGGCCGAGCGCTGTGAGCAGGCGATGACAGCGATGACACGCCTCTGTTTGTATTCTTCCCCGTTAATGACCCGCGCCAGTCAAACAAAACGTCCAAACTTGAACGAGGTCATCGCGCCGTCACTTCATCCACATTTCCCCCCCGCTGGAAACACAAACGGTCGCCGGCCGCGTCAGAGCGTCGCCGGGGAAGCAGAAAACCATTATCGCCGAACCCCCGAAGATCTGGGAAACTTGTTTCAACAAACGCCCGGCGTGTGTATTAAACAAAAGAAACCGGGGGAGCTGTGAGGTGATGTGTTGGAACGAGGACCGCGCCGTCATCCCAGGTCGGTGGCGTTCCACCAGACGTCTTACAGAGCGGTGGGCGGGAAGAGAAACGGACCGGAAAATGTTCTTGGAAGTGTATTTTCTTTGCTTATCACCATCGAATGACTTCAGATTAAGAGGCTCCGACCAGCTGAAGAGATGCAGCGACATTTACAGTACACACAACATATGGAGAGAGAGAGAGGGAGAGAGAGAGAGGGAGAGAGAGAGAGAGCAAGAGAGAGAGAGAGAGAGATACCTCAGAGTGATTGAGTGAAACACCTCGGGGAGTCAATTAGCACATTTCGGAGTCTGGAGTCAAACGAACACAAACTACCAAATCAAAGTCAAATCAAAGCGGATCAGCGCTCCGTTTGCTAAGCGGTCGGGGGTTGGACGCGTTCCAAATAAGTCGTCAGTGCCGCGTTTGGTGAGATTTCCATTGCATATGCATCTTTGTGAAGGACGCAGCCGACCACGTAGAAGGACGGACGGCCACCAAGTACATTCACTCGTAACGAGCACTTGAGTATTTTCGTATTGCGTTATACTTTACTATAGCCTGGATACCAGACCGAACTTAGCCCCGCCCTACAAAAATTTGGTCGGGAAGTCGGGTCTGGCATTGCTCCATTAGGGAGAAATTATCTCCGGTCAAAAATTGACCGGACCAATCAAATTGTCAGGGCGGGCTTTATACGATGACGAACAGATGAACAACAGTAACGTAACCAACACGTCATCAAGAGGCGCTCGCTTCTTCCAGCATGCTGCAGTTGAGTTCAACAACTCTGCCGCTAAAATACGTCACATACTGCGTTGCTCTGATTGGTTGTAGCTCTATCCAATTGAGCGAAGAGGCATTTGCTTTCCTGTTCTGTTGAGACACGCCCCTTAATACATAGACACGCCCCTTAACCACAGCCCAACGGAGCGGATCAGACCCACATTCTGACTAGAACTATGAGGATGACATCGTCAGGCTAACTTTACTACACTCGAAGGGGGAATGTTGGACTTTCTTTATTACTTTTCTACATGTATTACGTAACTTTGGTTACTTTATTAATTAAATAAATAAAAATACAAAGCAGCGGTATAAAGTATTTAAACCACCCCACCGTTGGGACGTCACCCCTTGGTTTGTGGGACGCAGGTTTGAAGCCTCTTGTTGCCATCTTGTTTTTCTCCAAATAGGGAAGGGAAGTGACCGTATTTGGACTGATGTCAGGAAGCCGCAGTCGGCTCTGGTAGTGACAGCGACCCAAAAACTTCATCAACCACATCAAACTTTATCGTCTAAATGGACCATACTTTACTAAATGAACATCACGCTGCATTGAAGAAGACTTGAAACCAGAGATTGAGACCATAAAGTCATGTTTACAATGTTTACTGAGGGAATAAATGAATAAATCTTCTCAGCGGGGCGGGAGAAAGAATGAAAGTTTCACTTTTTTGCACCAAACTGTATAATTAATTAGTAAAATCATGTCTATAACGCAGCTAAAATATTTAAATGTGTCTTGCATGTTACCGGGTCAACGATAATCTAATGCTGTATAATAGCGTTAGAATAACAGAATAATAGCAATAGAATAACGCTAACGGAGCCCATATATACCTCAATTTTTACACTTCAAGCATATTTTCTTGCTAAAACTTCGACTCGACTACGATTAAATGTAGATAGATAGATAGATGGATACTTTATTAATCCCGAGGGAAATTTAGGTCAACCAGTAGCTTAACTTAACTTACAGTAGAATCACAGTATAACAACAATACACATGGGGGGAACATGTACACAGGGAGTAGGGAGTATACAGAATGTACAGATATAAGTGTGCATTGATTGAGTGTTGATATCCACGAGGATAGTGCAAAATGCTATAAATAAACTGTGCAATGGGCTTGTATAGCCAAAAAGAGTAAAAAAAGAGTAAAAAAAGAGTAAAAAATATGGACAGTGGGATGGAAAAATCAAAATCAAAATGAAATGAAAATAGCTGAGAAGCGTAGATTCTGAACGCAGGAGGTTCACAGTCATTCCTGAATCTCTGTATCTTTTCTCTAAAGTATAGGATGTGAGCGCTTCATCCACCACAGGTGCTCTGCGGTGAAGAGACGCCGCTGGAGGTGTTCATGTCAAGTAAACAATGGCGGCCCCCGACACGCACGCACGACTTCAGAGGGCCTCAATTACCAGAGATTATGACACATAAACCTGTCCGTTAAACGTGCCATTGTCCGGATGTGTACAGTGATCGTGAGAGTTGGAATGCCACCCGCTCCCATTGTCAGTGAGTGGCGGTTCCCCTCCACAGGTGAGAAAACAGACTCTTTCCACAGGCTAGGATTACCGAAGAAAAGAGGAAAGATAAATCTCGCGCAGTGGAAAACCCCCTCAGCGCTACAGACACTAATAAAGGAGTCATTTAAATAGAGCAGGAAGGCATGAAAGAAAGAAGAGAGAGAAGAAAAGGCTTTTCACACCTTCGCCTCATATATTGATAAACAAAAGATGTGTTCTGGCCCTCCGCCACAATGAGAACGCAAAGGAGCCGTACATCCTTAGGAAGCAGGGCCGCCGCCGCCGCCGCCGCCGCCGGGGGCCACGGCGCAGCTGCTCCTCGGGCAGCCGGCGCCTCGCTTCGCCTCGCTGCCAGACGGCGAGCGTTGGGATCCGAACCGGCGGCCGCTCGGCGCTCTGAGAGGAGCGGTCACGCCACCGGGCGCAGACATCACATCACACGGTCATTCTGCTCGCATCAGCTCAGAGACCATTAGCTCCGCCCATTAGGTCTCAACAGGCTTCGTCACAGCCCCAGACGTTTGGTTTCCCCCCCCCCCCACCCCCCACACCTGAGGGGCAGTGAGGACACGTCAAGGCTGACAGAAGGAGAAGGTCAGCGGCGACACGGGACGGACGCCACTCGGATCGTCTCGCTGTTAGAAAACTTTCCTTGCAACAAAAACAGGGGAAACTTTTAAATAGCGAACTAAAGACTCAACAAAGTTAGGACTGTTGAGAGCTCCTCGTACGTCAGGAGGCAGAGCGTCTCTACGACTGGGGACTGTTACTCATGGTATTACTCATGCTATTACTCATGGTATTACTCATGCTATTACTCATGCTATTACTCATGCTATTACTCATGCTATTACTCATGCTATTACTCATGGTATTACTCATTGTATTACTCATGCTATTACTCATGCTATTACTCATGCTATTACTCATGCTATTACTCATGGTATTACTCATGCTATTACTCATGGTATTACTCATTGTATTACTCATGGTATTACTCATGCTATTACTTATTGTTTTACTCATGGTATTACTCATTGTATTACTCATGGTATTACTCATGGTATTACTCGTGGTATTACTCATTGTATTACTCATGGTATTACTCATGCTATTACTTATTGTTTTACTCATGGTATTACTCATTGTATTACTCGTGGTATTACTTATTGTTTTACTCATGGTATTACTCATTGTATTACTCATGGTATTACTCATTATTGTATTACTCGTGGTATTACTCATTGTATTACTCGTGGTATTACTCATTGTATTACTCGTGGTATTACTCATTGTATTACTCGTGGTATTACTCATTGTATTACTCGTGGTATTACTCATTGTATTACTCGTGGTATTACTCATGGTATTACTCGTGGTATTACTCATGGTATTACTCATGGTATTACTCATGGTATTACTCATTGTATTACTCATGGTATTACTTATAGTACTAATCATGGTATTACTCACTGTTTTACTTATAGTATTACTCATGGTATTACTCACTGTTTTACTCATGGTATTACTTATAGTACTACTCATGGTATTACTTATAGTACTACTCGTGGTATTACTCACCGTTTTACTTATAGTATTACTCATGGTATTACTTATAGTACTACTCGTGGTATTACTCACAGTTTTACTTATAGTATTACTCATGGTATTACTTATAGTACTACTCGTGGTATTACTCACTGTTTTACTTATAGTATTACTCATGGCATTACACATGGTATTACTCATGGTATTACTCATAGTACTACTCATGGTATTACTTACTGTATTACTCATGGTATGTTTGTAGTTTGTCTTTCTTGTTGCTCTTCCTTTCTTCTCGTGGTTGTCTTTGGATAAGAGCGTTTGCTAAATGACGTGTCGTGTCATGTGATGTCATGTGATGTTGTGTCAAGTGATGTCATGTGATGTCGTGTGATGTCATGTGATGTCGTGTCATGTGATGTCATGTGATGTCATGTGATGTCATGTGATGTCATGTGATGTCATGTGATGTTGTGTCATGTGATGTTGTGTGATGTCATGTGATGTCGTGTCATGTGATGTCATGTGATGTCATGTGATGTCATGTGATGTCATGTGATGTTGTGTCATGTGATGTCATGTGATGTCGTGTGATGTCATGTGATGTCATGTGATGTCATGTGATGTCATGTGATGCCGTGTGATGTCATGTGATGTCATGTGATGTCGTGTGATGTTGTGTCATGTGAAGTCATGTGATGTCATGTGAAGTCATGTGATGTCATGTGATGTTGTGTCATGTGATGTCATGTGATGTTGTGTGATGTCATGTGATGTCATGTGATGTCATGTGATGTTGTGTCATGTGATGTTGTGTGATGTCGTGTGATGTCATGTGATGTCATGTGATGTCATGTGATGTCGTGTCATGTGATGTCATGTGATGTCATGTGATGTCATGTGATGTCATGTGATGTAATCTGGCGCTCGCTTCACAAATGGCCTCGACTGCAGCCGAACAAACACACACCCGCCGCGCTGTGAGCCGCCATCGCTTCACGGTGCGACGCGGAAACGCTTTAAAGATCGGTACTTTGTGAGAAGAAAAAGAGAGGGGAAAATTAATATTTGGATTTGCGAATCCCGTCGGCGGTCCAGGGACAACTATGCGCCGCGGCCGCGGCTGACGGAGGCGACATTGACAACAGTCCCCACCGCCCCCTCGGGGAGCGGAGCGCGGGACGTTCTGCGTGGGGAACCAGGCGGATGTTCCTTTACATCTGCACTGAGAAAACGGGGCGAGCGGCAGACCGGGCATGACGGGACATGTGTCCCCGAAAAACAAACACATCATTAGGATTTTGACTCTAGTGCGCATTACGAGCCCAGCGGCACATTGATCACATGTGGGAAGAGTGTGTGTGTGTGTGTGTGTGTGTGTGTGTGTGTGTGTGTGTGTGGGGGGGGTATGAGAAAGAGTCACACGCTCAAAAACACAACAACACCAATACAGACGCAGCACAGGGGAACATGTGCTTGCAGATCCATGGAAGCTTATTATTACTTTTCACCCCAATGGAGCAAGCAGGAACTACAAATCACTGAGGATTGGTCTGGGCTCCAGAAGATGATCACACTTACAGAATGTTAATCACTTTGGGAATAAAAGATCAATAACCATTTTCATCGTTACCAAACTTGACTTAATTTTTTTAAATTTATCGCCCAATATGGAACCAACATGGATCAATATTGAACTTGATGCGTGTGTAATGTGATTCGACAAGATTTTGAATCCTGGAAAAGAAAGATTATATATATATATATATATATATATATATATATATATATATATATATATACATATATATATATATATATATGGCAGGTGTGTTAATGGAGAATTTTTTGTTATATAGAGAATTTTTTGTTATATATATGGCAGGTGTGTTTATGGCAGGTGTGTTAATGGAACATACATATATATATATAATATATATACTATATATATATATATAGTATATATATACACACCAATTAAAAATTCAGCTTTTGGTGTGAATGGGTAAACACACGGATCAAACACACTGTCGGAGCTGGCGTACAATGGAGCCGTTTGCATATCGGAGCGAGGTTCAGGTGTAGGCCCCCAGGCTCAACTAATCCCACTTGAAGTGCCCGTCCCATTAGAGTGTGTAATCAGGAATGTGCTGCAAAGCAGGTGTGTTAATACAGCCTATTAAACAAACGGCCGTTTACTGCTGTCTGCTTTGGATACCTGGAGTTGGTGATTTCAAGACAGACGCGAGACAGGGAGGGAGGGAGGGAGGGAGAAGAGAAGGAGGGAGGGAGGGGGGGGGAGGTTAGTGAGGAGTATTTTCACAGACTGGCGAGTCCAGACAGAGGAGCGGAGCGAAAAATAGCTCAAGGGGCAAACAAGGTAACCTTTTTCAGAGAGACGCTTCGGGGGGTGTCTGCCAAGTCCCGCACAATGCTGTCTGCAGCGAGCGTCTGAGTCGCTGCGTTGCACTGCAGTGCAGAACCAAATACCTCGGAACGTCTGAGCGAGTGCAAAATCAGATCAGACCCGCTGAAACGGTCCACAGCTGCTCGCCTGAATGCCAAAAATGTATCAGCGTGCGATGTGCAACTTGATACGGCTCTTGCAAAAAAAGCATATATTTTTTGTTTTTGGAGATCGTGACCTTGAGAGTCTTACAACTGGAATTATCTCTGAAGCAGTGCTGGCCTAATAATGACCCCTACCTGAGCAAACACTTAACATATAGCGTACAATAAATGATTAATATTGTTTCCATTACACAAAATAAAGAAAAGATTGAATGATGCTTGCCGTGCATGCAAACTGATAGAAAGTACAAACACAGAATGATCTATTTGCTGCTTCATTACAGTAATAACATAGTTATTACAAGTAATGTGCAGAACCAAACCTTTATTATTAATAATGTGGCAGAACTAGTAGTGGATCGCTTTCACCCCCTATCATCAGAATTTAAAACTAACCGTATTACACAATTCTCCCACCAATTTTGTTATTTATATAATTACTATCAACTTATTTATAAAAACTGATGAACAGCAGTTTGAGAGATTTGTGTCACCTTTAATGATACACCGCAGGGACAGACGGAGGAAACTTGACGCAAAGACCGTCTCGTCCCACAAGTCATGAGATCATAATGCACACATGGGAATGCAGAACCCCCCCCCCCACTCCCACCCCCCCTCCCCGGTTCCCCCAGATTAAGGCGGGCATGTAAACATGTTGCACCTACGGTCACGGAGATCTCTTCCACTCATGACATCATCACCACAAAATACGCCGTGAGCCCCCACGGGCGGGGGGCTATAATCAGCTCTCCTACATGGTAACTGTTGTGAGGAGGATAACGCGGCCCAATTTACTCAGAGACAAGCGTATCCATTCAAAGACAGCGGCATGATTCAACGGGGGTGGGGGGGAAGGCCCCTGTTGTCGAGGGGGGGGGGGGGGAGACGGGCAAGTCTGGACATCCCCATGCCAGCCGGGACGTCCCCATTAAGGGGCCACTCGGTTCTAAAAGTGGAGAGGTGGGACACGGGGGGGATCAGATGGCCAGTTGTTTACGAGGCGTTTGCCCATAGATAAGAAGTCAAGGGACAAAAAAGGACGAGATGACATAAAGGGAAATAAGAGGAGGAATGTGGGTAATTTTTATGTACTCTTCTCTGTACATGGTGTTTAAGTTTTTCTCAGACGCTGAAGGCGTAATGTTTGCGCTTTGATAAGAAATAACTCTTCTTTGGTTGTTTAACCACACAAGTGTTTAAATGGCCACGGGTCACGCCACTTGTTGAGGATGTGCCGTGGGTCCCAACAAAAACTAAACTAAACTAAACACAGAAAAGCCCAGACACGACTGAAGTGAATGATGTGTGGAAGCAGGGGCGGTGGAGTTTAAGTGCTACAAAGTGACCGGCCGTGCCCTTTCTTTGTGTCCTCAGACCAGAGTGCATCCTCTACGAGTCCCCAGAGGTGCTCAGGAGTCATTCATGGGTAATGTACCAGACAGAGCAGATTACTCCCCTTTCTTCATTCTCTCCGCTCGGCCGAGGGAGCCCGCCCTGGTCGTCGTACGCTTTCGCCAGCTTTCTCTGTTGTCAAGTAGACGGTGGATGCCACTGGCTTGGCGGGAAAAGTTCAAATCTGATGTCGAGGAAATCTAGAAATCTAGATTCAGTATATGTCATCATCATCAAACCTGACTCCTTTTGAACCTGGGATCAAACTAAGTGTTATAAATATACTAGAAGCTGTACACTGTGTTTCACAATGACATAAAAAACTAGAAACAAAGCTGGATATAAGCGGATTTTCATCCGAGGGAACCATTTGACGTCAAGGACGGTTTGGAGTGACGGGTACAACCGGATCTCGGAGACTCGAGTGTATTGGGAATGCCGACTTGTGTTTTTCTTTCAAGTCCTTCAAGAGCCGCCTGAAGACTTCCCACATTGGTTCTGCACCGTGGAGCAGTGCCGGAGACCCTGTGCACTGTTTACATACAATCACTCATCCATCCCAGCACACAACGCTGATGGAGGAGTGTTGGGCAATGAGGCGTTCAAGTCTCGTCCCACGGCCTATTTGTCTCCAATGAGCAGTGCCCGAATGCAAACGGCTGAACAAAAATAACATATATATTGTAGTAACGATGGAGGATTCATTGAGTTTTCCCAGAGAAATATGGAGGAGTCGTTGTCTATATATATATATTTATATATATTTATAAGGGCCAAAAATGAAATCAGAAAAGTGACCTTTTTCCTTTTCTTATTAATTATTGAGGAAAACTGACTAACAATATTATTGTTGAAGCAGAACATTAAAAAAAATCTGAAAATGACGCTTACATAAATAATCTTCTGCAATAAACCATCCTCATTATTACCGGAACAAATCAATTCAAATAATTCAGAATATAATCATTCTGAAATAAGCTACATCTCTAGTCCGTTGGTATCCCTTCTAATAGACGACGTTGGTATCCCTTCTAGAAGACCATGTTGGTATCCCTTCTAATAGACCACGTTGGTATCCCTTCTAGTAGACCATGTTGGTATCCCTTCTAATAGACCACGTTGGTATCCCTTCTAGTAGACCATGTTGGTATCCCTTCTAGTAGACCATGTTGGTATCCCTTCTAGTAGACCATGTTGGTATCCCTTCTAGTAGACCATGTTGGTATCCCTTCTAGTAGACCACGTTGGTATCCCTTCTAGAAGACCACGTTTGTATTCAATCTAGTAAACAACGGTGGTATCCCTTCTAGTAAACAATGTTGGTATCCCTTCTAGTAGACCATGTTGGTTTCCCTTCTAGTAGACCATGTTGGTTTCTCTTCTAGTAGACCATGTTGGTATCCCTTCTAGTAGACCATGTTGGTATCCCTTCTAGTAGACCATGTTGGTATCCCTTCTAGTAGACCATGTTGGTTTCTCTTCTAGTAGACCCCGTTGGTATCCCTTCTTGTAGACCTTGTTGGTTTCTCTTCTAGTATACCATGTTGGTATCCCTTCTAGTAGACCATGTTGGTATCCCTTCTAGTAGACCATGTTGGTATCCCTTCTAGTAGACCATGTTGGTATCCCTTCTAGTAGACCATGTTGGTATCCCTTCTAGTAGACCATGTTGGTATCCCTTCTAGTTGACCACGTTCATCCGATAGTGGCGCGTGAAGTGCTATCGGTTAACCGCCACACAACTCTGGCAGACGGATTGAAAAAAAGAACAAGCGAAAAGGACGGCGAAAGAGCTGGCATAGGGAAGAGGTCTACAGGTTTGGCATCCAGCCGGGCTGACACGAACACAGCCTGAGAGCATTCCCAGACCCGGGAAAAACAAATGGATCTGTTGTTTGGGTTCAGAGGAGCCGGCCCCCTCAGAAAGGACACGGCGAGGAGAAAGGGAGGTGGAGGGGTGGCAAGCCTGGCGGGGACAGACGAGGACACCGGAGCACGGGGTGGCCGGGTTGCGTGGCTCGCACCACCCACCGCAGCTCCAACTAACAGCACCCGACTGTTTCCCAGAGGGGAACGTTTGTGGCGGAGATCGAGAAAGAAGGTCAAACTCTGTGAAAGTCGCATTAAACACAGAGGATGTTGAATATGAGGCATCAGAGAATCAAAGAGGTGGAAATATGTATACATAAAACGCAACCCGTGCTTTCTCTCGGCTGCCATCAACGTTTCTGTCTCTGAATGAAAGTGACTGTGGAGCGTCGTTGGGTTAAAGATGTGGTGAAGTATAAAGTCATTATTCAACCCGAAACGATCTGCTCGGGGTAATAACGCCATAATATACTTGTCCTCTCACGAGCGCTTTCGGGAGGGTAATCCAGATCACAGAAAAGCCGGAGAGGACTCTCAGACAGCCCAGGGGACTCGTCCGTCATCTGGCGTGCGATTAAGATGCGAATTGAGCTGGAACAGTGGAACCATGGAACTGCCCCATGGCAGCACGCAAAGCAGGCGGGTGACAGGTTGGGCCTGAGACATGTGTGGAAGTGACTCAGGAGAAAGAAAGAAGAAGAAAAAAGATGGATGCTGGACGACTTTTAGTAGCAGTTTAATGGAGGGAGGTCAGCGTCAGGTCATCGTCTCCATGCTGGATCTTTTCTTTTTGCTCTAGATAGTTGAAGGAACGTTTCATTGGCGGTCAGTTATGTAGACAAATAATGGATCAAATAAAACTGCTTTTTGAAACTTTTTTGAGGTTGGCTTTTTTCTTCTGTAGTAATATTAAGTTTGAAACTATTATAAGTGAGCACGGTGTCCTACTCCACAAAGCATCACTCATACAACCCAGTACGTCACCAGTCATAAACCATTTTCAAAAAGAGAAACAAATTATTCATTCGTTTTATTTCTGAGAGTCAAACTATTATCTGCACCAAATAAATAAAATAAAAAAGACAACGTGTCTATTGTTTCCACATCCCCGATTAGCCCTCTTTTGTCTTTTTGCTCAGCATGAAAACTGAGATGCTGGCCGCGCGATGCTGGCCGCGCGATGCTGGCCGCGCGATGCGGACGGCATGCAGACAACGCCGCGCATAAATACCGCGTGTAAACACACGTGGCATAGTTGGATTAATGATTATACAAATGGCGTATCCAGACACGGCTCACGCTCAAGTCCCCGGGGCCCATGTGTCCTGGCCCGATGAAAGCAACAGAACACATGGAAGCGGACCACACGGAAAGTCTCCCAGAAAACTACAGGCACATTTCAAATGATTTGTAATCAAAAACCTACCCAACGCAGACCGGCCCAAAAACATTAAAAGCGTACCCAGGTGGGATCAGGACGCCTGGGTTCCAAATCCTGTCCGTCACATCTCCATTTTCTGTAGACAACTTCTTAAGAGCTCTAAAATGGGCCGTGTTGTGCGTCTGCAGACAGGGTGGCCGCGGCTGACGTCGTCTCATTTGGTCACCTGTTAGCAAACTGGCCTTTTTCTTTTAAAGAAACGTAGCATCTTAACAAAAACCCATTAATAAAAAAATATACCTTGACTTTGAGACGAGGGAAGGACAAAAGTATGGAGGACTCAAAATGACTTGAGTATAAATAAATAAATGCATGAATAAATATAGGAATAAATAAATAAATGCTTAAATAAATATATAAATAAATGTATAAATGCTTAAATAAATGTATAAATAAATAAATGCTTAAATAAATGTATAAATAAATAAATACAGAAATGAATGAATATAAGTTATAAATCAACAGGACATCATTAAATAAATATATTTCTACATTTCTGTATTTATTTATTTATTTCTCTATTCATGTGTCCACACGTATTTCTTCATTTATTTATGTGTCACATTTACGTGTCCGGATATTCAAATGAGCTGGGGCGTTATTTATTTATTCCTATATTTATTCATGCATTTATTTATTCATTTATTTATACTTAAGTCATTTTGAGTCGTCCATACAAAACTGCAAACCCATTCCTGGGTTTTAGGACTCTTAGCTCTCTACATGGATGATGTATACAAATATGAAACCACAATGACAGAGATACAACAACACCATTGAGCATAACTGCAGAATAGGTTAGTGATATGTCCGGTTGTGTTGTAGCCGTGTGCAAAATTGACCATTGATGTTTTTATAAACTGCTTACAAAATGCGACAAATATCCAAGAGTAACCTGGATGCAACGACAACGTGGGGGAAGGCAAGCAGAGCAGAGCAACTAGGTCCACTTGGAATGGTTCAGAAAGTCCCACGACTTTACTTTAATGCAGCCTTTAAAAAAGCGGGGAGACGAATCTTCACGATACCCACGAGCTATGACGAGATCTGGCCTGGTGTCACGATGTCGATGCGGCGACACGTATCGCCCCGGCCGCGACGTTGGAGCCCCGAGGCCGTTCACGCGGAAAAGCCGTTTACGTCGATGCCGATGCGGCGCCTCCCACGCAAACTACCTCCATTCCCTTCAACCTCCCTCTTGGCAGAGAGCACGCCAATTTCCACCTGGATGGTCTTCAACTATGTGCCAGGAGGAGATCACGGCAGCTCCATATCCTCTGTGTGACAGTGTAATTCCCCCTGCCCCGCAGCCATGTCTGTAAAACTCAGACAGTTTACATGTTCATGTAGCTACACTGCACTGGGGACGCGGGACTTGCCAAGTATTCTGTGCATGCGCTCGCTTTCTGGCACAAACGTTAACCCCTCCGACGCAGGCTGTCACAGGTGCACCAGGGGAGGTGCCTTTGATCTCCCTTTTCAATTCAGAGCACGGAGACCGAAACCCCAAGAAAAACTCTCTCGTCTTATTGTTGCGTCCCCTGCTTTGTTACATGTTCTTTTATTTACATATAATCATTGCCCCTTCCAGTCGAGTGTAAACGCCTCGTGTGTCATGACTGTATTATGTGGATGAATGGATCCGGGGTACAAGGGGGTGTATCAAGTTCCAGACATTATTCAACTCAGGTATGCAGAATAAATCTGCTATAATGAGGTAATATTGTATTTCACACTTGATTACAGCACAAAGGGAACCGGTAAAATGCATTTCAATCACTTGGATGCGACATTTAATTAAAACATCCTGCAACCAAAGCCAAACTTCGGATCACTGACAGTTGAGGTTTATTTAATGTGTGATGAAATGTGACATGTTTTCAATCAAATACTGTAAAGTACCACAACAACAAAAACATCTGGATAAGGGCCAGTATCTTACAGTAACCCAGAGTATAATACCGCCTACATTGCACAAGGTTGCAAATGGAAAGAGATTTGATCTGAATACACTTTCAAGGGGTGGAGAAGGAGATGTCGGACATTGTGCAACGCCAACGCCCAGACCATGGCGATGTCATACTGGGCCAGTGGAGTAACTTGTTATTTGGGTTCTGGGTTGCCCGCTATCGGGGGAAACCGAGGGTAATCCGTCCCAGAGTCTGAGTGGCTGAAGAGAACTGCTGAGAAACAGGAAGTGGTGTGGCGCGTGTGTGTGTTTGTGTGTGTGTGTGTGTGTGTGTGTGTGTGTGTGTATCTAGCAAAGCTGACATACAATCAGTTTGCCTCTACAACAGTAAAAAAAAATGTTTTTAAAAACCTGTCAGCTCAGCTGAAGCTTAAAGCTGCAGTTCTTAGTCATGACACCGTTGACCCTTCCACTTTCCGGCATACACGTTTAAATATGTACTCTGATGTCTTGATATGATTACATTACATTACATTTAATTTAGCTGACTAAACATTAAGACTTCCATTAAGCTACATTTTAAATTAACACACCGTTGAACAGCTACAGGGAGCAATTCAGGGTTATGTCTTGCTTACGGACGCATCGACTCGGGCGGGGATCGACCCGCCAACCACCAGACCTGCTAACCACTGAGCCACAGTCGCCCCGTGGATTGGATGTTCAAAAGAGTGGATGGGCTGTTGGATCCCAGATCCGTGACGTGCCGAGGTCAGCATTTTCTTTGAGGCGGAGACGATCAGAGAGCATTTTGTTGGTGTCAAAGGGACGGACGAGAGATCTTGCACAAATCTACATGTGAAAATAAAAACCCGTAACAGGTTCCCCGACGGTATGAAGACTGGCTCAAGGATTTCTAGAAATAGGACGTTACTCCTGTCAGAAGGCATATGTCGCTCGCTTCTTTTCCCGTTGTTTTAAACCGATTCTCTGCCGTAGACAGCCAACACCAAACACCCACCCACTCCCTCCATCCTCCACCCCGAGCTAAGGCTATCAGACGACTAAAGCTGCACAAGTAAAATGACCCGGTGACTGTTAAAGCCCTCGGGAGAGTTTCTGTCTGGTTTGAGGGCTCATCCATCAGTCCTGGGACTGGATTATATTCACTCCACTGTGTTCCACAGAGCTGAGCATGGGACAGGCTTCACATGCACACAACTCAGGTCCACGGCCTTTTAGAGACTTTGAGGAAACCGTTGGCAAAAATAACGAAAGTCGACACCACATTTAGGCATTTAAGGACAAATGAGTTTTGGACACAAGCCGTAATAATGTTGTCTTCCCTCTCCAGAGACTGATGTCTGGGAACACACACACACACACACACACATGCACACACACACACACAGCCCTCATGGCCTAAAAGGTCAATGGACGTGCCGATTACCCACAAGTCCTTGACACAAGACAAATCTGAGCGCTTTCATCTCTGCCGGCGGGTCACCCCTCAAAGCCTCGTTACGGGATTGTCGCTCGCCAATTAGCACAATTAGCTTTTGGCAAGCCGGCGGTGGCGTCACATGGCGCCGGCTTTGCACTGATGGTACCTGACAAGCTGGCAGATCAGTCGCGTCTGCTCATCGCAGGGGGTAAGTTGGCGAGGATGTGACCGTTGGATACGAGGCATACCGCGTGCACAAAGAAAGCACTGACACGAAGCAAGTCCATCGCGTAGCAGGCGGGAAACAAAAGGGTGCGCTCCCTGACATTAGTCCTAGCTGTAGTCAACCACAAAGGGGGATTTTTAAACTCAGACTCTACTGGAGTTTGTGGTCTAATAAGATTAGAAAAAAAAGTCATCGCCATTGCGTTAATGTATGGTGACTAATGCGTTTCAGAGGGCATTCCTTCTCGTGATGGACCCGTTATGTTCTTCCTTTGGCTTGAAGAAACCTACACCGGCCATATATCTCAAGCCGTCACACGTCTTTTTAGGGCAGGGAGCGAGTTTGTTTGCGAGGCCCCCGCTCCCTTTATGTTTCTTCCAGAATAGTCCGTGGAGCGGCTAAATGGAGAGGAATCCAGTCGAAGCAAAAAAGGGGCTTCCCAGCCATCCCCCCAAAAAAAAAAAAAAGAAGTGCATACATGGGTACGGTACAGGAGGAGAACATCTGGAGGTGCCACGAAGGAATGCAGAGGCTAAAACGTGGAGTCTTGGGACAGAGTGCAGAGCATCCTCATGGCAATGTGTGTGCAATGTCAACTTGGGAAAGAAGGGAGAGTGTAAGGGAGGACAATATCGCCTCGCTACCTGCATCATGGCGACAGATGTTTTACTATCAGGGCCTAGACCCGTTAATGAAGAACACTGGTGACTGGTGCAACATCAGCGTGACACGACCATGGTTCTCTATCCATAACCCTTCATCTTGAAGAGGAAGTGAATCCCTCAACCACTTTTGTTCAGTTGAAAGCCAATGTGTCTACTTAGGAGTGTTGCTGATGGATTGGGGCTCTAGTGTGCATTTTAATATGTATTATTGTAGTATAAATATGCATACTGACTAATCGGGAAGGTATCATTCGGATTCTATCGACACTTACTGCTTATTGGTTACTGTAAGTTCCTTATTGGGTCCTTTTGATTGGTTTGTGTGAAAATAATTAGTTTGTTATTGTTGTTGAAAAAAAAGTATTTCCTGAGCAGTGATCCCAAAAGTAAAAAGAAAAAACACATTGGCAGATAAATGATTAGCGAAGCGATTTTCTTTCATGTATTAGCTCGTTCTTAATAATCAAACTCCGTATGACATCACTAACGTTATCTGCAGAGGACGAGGGCTGAGCATTTCTGCAGACTGATGTTCTGCTCGTTTGCCAGATGTTTTGATGGATGGCCCCGTTACGTGTGAGGCTTTTATTGCAGCTGTGACAACGAGATTTATGAGCATCTACCGGAGTGAAATGTAAACTTACTTTTGATCTTTGTGTCCGCCCTGACGTGATGCGTGTCTCACGGTCTGCTGAGCCCAAAACACTGTGTGTGTTACGTGGCTGTTCTGAAGTACCGTTAGCTGAACCGCTAACCCTGGACCTTATCGATACTCATTTAGAACCCTTTACGGGTTGAAAAGCCGCTATTGCAACATCCTATTTGCCATTGGCTGATTCCAATTAGCCCGTTGGATCACTTAATGCCTGCTGAGGCAAATTCGTAATTTGTGATATTGGGCTATATAAAATAAACTGTATTGAATTATATAGCGAGAGCTAATCGTGGTAGCGTGGACGCAATGATGCTCTAAATTCAACGTTGAGCGTCAGCGGCTTGAAACGGAGCCGTCTGCTACGCGGTGCTTCTGCTAGCCAGCGGCTAAATGAGCAAAAACTAAACAAATCAAAGCTTCGCAGAAAAAGAAAGCAAAGGTAAATTAGGCGAGGAGGACTGACGCGACGGGGCCAATCTTTTAGCCCATCTACCCTCGTTACTTCCTTTTTCACTCGAGCCAAAACAAAACTCTGGGGTTTGCTTCTCTCTTTCGGATCCACAGAGAAAATCTGACGAGGAAGACGCCGGTCAAAGTCCCTCTGTGGTTATCCGATAGGACTTCCGCTCTTAACGCCTAAATATAGCTACGGACAACCATCACAAACGGTTGATAATATAGACAAAGGTACCACCGACATACCTTGACGATGGGGTGCTGGACAGAGAGCGAGACCTTACCGTTGAAGCCGGTACGAGTAGACGACGTGAGCTGTCCGTCAATTCCTCACGAAGGACACGACAGCTCGATGAGACTTTCGGCGTTTCTCAATATGCGTACTTGTGCGTCCTTTCCTCTACTTGTGTCCTCGTGTCCTGTCTCCTCATCAGTCTCATGTTCACATTCAAAGTTCTCTTCTCTCTCTTCACGGTCAAAATGCCCGGATGTGACTTGGATGCATCACAGGAGACTTGTGCGTACTCTGGCCAGCATATATCCCAGAATGCATTTCACCAGCAACCGGAGAAAATAAACTCCTGAAGGTTGACTTTTTATAAATACTGTTGTTGAGTCAGGAATGTCCTTTTAGGATGTTTTGTTTATTCGACTGTGAAAAATAATGTCCAGTGAATAATTGGAATAAACTCAGGAGCAAGAACAGCTGATGTGGTGACGCCATCAAGTCAGCTGCTGGTCCATCGCAGAAAGACCGTCCTCCCGTTGTCCTGACCTCCGGAGTCTGGACTCACAAGACCAGACCCTAAAGAACACAAGTCTGCAGTCGTGTTTTTTGAATTGAGAAACGCCGTTTGTTCAAGCTCACCTACCTAGTAGAGCTACATACAAAAACCCAGTGGCCTGGATACAATTGGTGTGCCGGTAAAAGAGCCCCAGACGATGGGCATCGAGATAAGCAGAAGTGTGTGTGTGTGTGTGTGTGTGTGTGTGTGTGTGTGTGTGTCGTCCACACGTTCTCATGTGCAGCTTTGTGTTTCCTTGGCCCTCTCGCTTTCGCCGAGCGTAATCTCCGCGGCGACTCTGAGCATCTGAGGTAACACCAGCCCCCCAGATCGGTATCTGCCCTCAAAACAAGGAGCCAGGAAGTGTTCCGTCTGTCATGATCACAGCTCACCCAACGCTGCGGTTTTCCTCTTCACATCAAATCCATTCTCCACGGTTTCCCTTCCCAGGGATCTTGTGCAAGTTTGTTTTTAAACCTTTCCAGCTGAGGACGGTAAAGGAGAGGGAGACCACAGCGTCTGTGTGTGTGTGTGTGTGTGTGTGTGTGTGTGTGTGTGTGTGGTTCAGCTGAATTCCTGAGGGCGAGAAGCGAATTGACCACATAACACCGTGGCGTGTGTGTGAGTGTGTGTGGGAGTGTGACACGGCGAGGAAAGGGAGATTACGGCGGGAGAGGTTCTGTTGATGTAAAACAAGGCCGGTGGGATTTGGTTCCGCGTGGAAAAGGAGAACATCTGCCCGGCTGCTCGTGGCGGCGTGTTGCAGCGAGACGCCCCGCCTGACAAACACCCGGGCGCATCTGGAGGTCTCGCGGAGGAGAGACGAGGTAAAAGCGTCGATAGCCTTGAAATAAAGAGCGCGCTAAAAACACCGACTCATCAATTGCAATGGGACAGAGCGGATATAGAAGCAGGGTTCTTACACATTTTGACCGATGGATTTCCAGGACTTTTCCATGACTTTAAACCAAATTTCCATGACCAAATTGAAATCTCGGTAAAAACATGAAAAATGTAGATTATCTTACATATTGAGAGCGTACGCCAGCTTATATTTTGAGCGTTTTTCTTTAAAAAACACATTAATTATTTCAAACTCGCCGTAAATGATGTGATTATAACACATTTCCATGACTTTTCCAAAACTATTATGATTTAATTTTTTTCCATGACTTTTCAAGGCCTGGAAATGACCATTTTAAAATTCCATGACTTTTCCAGGTTTTCCATGACCGTACGGACCCTGTAGAAGGAGAGGAAATCGCAGTGACCTTCAGAAGGTGGACAACACCGTGACCTACGCCAGCAACACATAAATCAAACAAACCAAAGGCTGAGAATGATTATTTTCTCTGAAGTCATTAGGCACAAAACAAAAACTGTGTGCAGAACTGTAATCAAATCCAACGGACCACCTGAATCGTCCGGCCGCTCCAACCCTCGGCTGTTTTGGATGTTAATCAGCGGAAGGGATCTTAAACTAAAGACTGCTTGGGAAATCAGTCACAAACAATGACATCATCCGCAGTCTGCTGGAGGAACGAGTGCGCTCAACATTGTACTAAATGTTCCTGATCCCCAGTGCCTGATGGTCTTCTGCTCTGCAACAACAACGTTGGATTTGACTCACTGTTTACAGCTGTTTTTGTAACAACAATAACTCAATGTAATGAGAAGATCCTGTGGCCCGACCCCGAGGCCACCAGTTAAGCCCAGTGAAGCCCATGGAGAAGTGTCTTATAACGAGCATTCTTTCTGCTGGCCAGCAGGGGGCCACGTTTTATAGAAGTTTATGAGAAAATGACTCAACTTCTCTCTTGATTTATTCCCTCAGTAAACATTATAAACATTGGTTTATGGTCTCAGTCTCTCGTTTCAAGTCTTCTTCAATAAGCTATGATGCTCAGTGAGTAAATTATGGTTAATTTAGAGATCAGGGGACGCTTTAGGGTGGGCTTATTGTGATTGACAGGTCGCCCCGGGGTCACTACGTCACTCTGCATTCCAAATATGGTCCAAAAATAATTTCATTTCAAGATGGCGGCAGGAAGAATTGCAGAACTTGAAGCTTCATACCGGAGGTCCACAAACCAGAGGGTGATGTCACAATGACTGCCTCCACTTCTTAGACATGGTCTATGCAGGGTTCTTACATATTTTGATCAATGGATTTCCATAACTTTTCCAGGACTTTAAACCAAATTTTCATGACCAAACTGAAAAATCAGTATAAACATGAACAATTTAGAAAAATGTTGCGTATTGAAAGCGTACGCCGGCTTATATTTTGAGCGTCTTTCTTTAAAAAATATATGAATTATTTCAAACTTGGCGTAAATGAACATGTGATTATAACACATTTACATGACTTTTCCAAAACTTTTATGATTTAAGTTTTTTCCATGACTTTTCCAGGCCTGGAAATGACCATTTTAAAATTCCATGACTTTTCCAGGTTTTCCATGACCGTAGGAACCCTGTCTATGTCCCCAACGAGGTCAGGTCCATAATAGAAAGTTACTTTCATTATAGTTGTCTTGCATAACGCTGAAGTCTGTGCCACTCGGTTCTATTTGCTTGACAGCTTGAAATCGCATGAACAATTTGTTGGTATGCACGGGTAAACAAGGCGGACCTGTTTCTTAGGGTACGGACCTCATGTCACATCGTGTATACGACACAAAGCACGCTGCCGTCTGATCCGTGTTCACTTCGAGCGCCGGTTGATCGGCGTGCGTTAGAGTCTGGACAGACGGACAGGAATTAGTTTTTTTTATCGTTTTAGCTTAAGTATGCCTTTCTTCTTCTGTTTTTTTTTGTAATTAATATAGCAGCAAACAACCATTTGTAATGTAAAAGGTATAGTGGAGTGATGTCTACCTGAGCTGATAATGAAGTCTTTGTCTATCCAACTCATATAAAGCATTTAGTCTGTTTTTAAATACTCTGGACTGATAGATCCATAATGATTAATACAAACTGTGGAATTGAGAGGCTTTAAAATAAAAGAATAGAATCATCACTATTGATCTTTGCAGAACTAAATACACAACGCAGATAAAACTAATATTATATTTATATTCCCCAGGGGCCATTGTCCCCATCTCAGCGTCTCCCTGGTGGCGTGGATGTGTGTAAAGGGTGAAGTCTGGCCGTCTGGTCACAACACTCCCCTGAGCCCCGGAGACGCAGACGGGTCATCCTCTTATCGTCATGGAGACCAGCGCCTCGGGACGCGGGAGGCCGGAGCCGCGAGGAAAGGTAGTCCTAAACCTTCTTTCGCCGTTCGACCAGCTGGATACCCACAACCTGGACTACTACCACTACTACTAGTAGTACTACTACTACCACTACCACTACTACGACCACTACTACCACTACCACGACTACGACTACCACAACCACGACTACGACTACTACTACCACGACCACGACCACGACTACTACTACTACTACTACTACCACTACCACGACTACGACTACTACTACCACGACTACGACTACTACTACCACGACCACTACCACGACCACGACTACGACTACGCCTACTACTACCACGACTACTACTACTACTACTACCACGACTACCACTACCACGACCACGACTACTACTACTACTACTACTACCACTACCACGACTACGACTACTACTACCACGACTATGACTACGACTACTACTACTACTACCACTACCACGACTACGACTACTACTACTACCACGACTACTACTACTACTACTACCACGACCACTACTACCACGACTATGACTACGACTACTACTACTACCACTACCATCACTACGACTACTACTACCACTACCACGACTATGACTACTACTACTACTACCACTACCACTACTACTGCAACTACTTCTACTACCACTACCACCACTACTACTACCACTACCACTACCACAACTACCACTACCACAACTACGACCACTACTACTACTACTACCACCACTACCACAACTACCACTACTACCACTACCACTACTACTACTACTACTACGACTCTGTTTTGGAGGGAAGTGAAGAGATGGGGGTGGGAGGAAGGAGTGCGTCCAAACAAAATGATGCAGATCCGTCCATACCAGGAATGTGTCAATAAAAGCCCCGGTACGGAGGAGACATGTTTGTGCGAGGCGCCTCGACCTCGAGCGTGGGTGAGCGTGGCCTACATAAACTTTGATGGCAAAATGTCCTGATGTGTGAGCGTCTGAGCTGAAGCGCTCTGAAAAGAGAGAGAGCTTGTACAACGTGTGCGTAGACTTTGTGCATGTGCACACACGTAGCATCCACGCACCTTCCTGGCTGGCTCATTATACACCCCCCCCACCCCCCTTCCTCCCCTCCTGTATCTACGCTTGTGTGGAAAAAAAAACACCCAACCGCCACTCCCCGGCCGCCACTTTCCCCCCCGCCGCATCCTCCTCACTCGCTATATAGTTCCCGGTCAACAACAAAAAAAATCCTCGAGGAGGTCAAACCCGAAAGATTAAAACCCTTCAAATGGGGTCATGGAGATCAATGATCAAACGTGGGGCCCCCAGTGACCCCCCCGCCCCCCCCTTCAACTCCTCCCACTTTATTTCAGGAAGCCCCTGATAATAGAGACAGAAAGGCTGGCTGACGCCTCCCCTCCACCGTGACCCCTCCATTCTCTGGCGGCGGCCTCACCTATCGCTTGTCACTGGCCAATCGGGACGTCTCCATTAAGAAGGTGTGGAGACGCTTAAATCAAAGGAAAAGAACAGGGCTCCAACGTGTTGATTTTAATACGCGTCATCAAAATGTGTGATATTGGCGAAGAGCATAAATCAAAAAGTGTCAAAAGAGGCGTGTAGAGGTCCAAACCTTCACAGGTCCGTTAGCAACAACTTGTCAGGAACTTTCCGTCACGCGGGGATCTGTCCGCCGCTGCCGTGAGAGCGCTCTCTGATTTCGTATTGCGAAGGCAAAGGGGCGACGCACGCGTCGGTCGGTTGGGACCGCTCGCACTCGACCGGTTGCGGGTTTTTCCATCAGAGAGCGAGGCGCATTCCTGAGGACCGCAGGAGAACAGGAGCTGGCGGCCGGAGCGGCAAAATACGAGAGCGGCACTCGGCTGTGGGGTTTGGCGTCGGCGGGTTCCTTCCAGAAAACGGTCAAAATGCCCGGATGTGACTTGCTCCTCCCACTTTACCCAGGATGCATCAGAGGAGACTTGTGCGTACTCTGTCAACTACTGACAGATGACTTTTTATAAATACTGTTGTTGAGTCAGGAATGTCATTTTAGGATGTTTTGTTTATTTGACTGTATAAAATAATGTCCAGTGAATAAATAGATTAAACTCAGGAGCAAGAACAGCTGAAGTGGTGACGTCATCAAGTCAGCTGGTCCATCGCAGAAAGACCGTCCTCCCGTTGTCCCGTCCTCTAGAGTCTGGACTCACAAGACCAGACTCTAAAGAACACACGTCTGTAGTCGTGTTCTTTGAATTGAGAAACAAGTGTTCCGGGCGCCGTCTGCCGTCGTCAGGGAAACGCAAAGCAAAGGAGAGGAAAAGAGGGTTTCTCAGTCGCGGCGAGGAAGGTCTGCGAGGAGGAGGCCGGGCGGCAGGACCTGACCTCTGAGCGGCTCTTTGACCCGCCGCCGAAAATCAGCTTCACGAGGAGATGTTCTCATCCACCGTGTGTGTGTGTGTGTGTGTGTGTGTGTGTGTGTGTGAGGGAAAATGACGCCTTCTAAAGATCAAAACAATGTCTGCGTCAACGCGCCCGCGTGTGTCCGTCTGTCATCAGTGTGCCGCGCGTTGACAGAGACAAACGATCGCTGGCGGAGGACGGGGGAGGGGCAGGGGGGGGGGGGGGGGAGGAGGGTGGAAACAAGGTAGTTTCCTTTCTTTAAAGCGGAAGACGAGAAGACCTGAGAGTCATCTGCTTTCCGAGGCGAGACTTTGCGCGTCGAGGCCTGCTCGGCTGTCCCTCTCGCCTGGCGGCGTGCAGAAGGACCCCCCCCCCCCACCCCGTGTGACGCCGCCCGCTCTGTGCGTCGGGACTCTTGTCGCGGTGCGTGTCGCGGTGCGTGTCGCGGTGCGTGTCGCGGCGTCACGTTGGGCTCTCGGTACACTGGAAACAGATGTGCTTCAAATTCATAGCAGGCAGCGGCTTCACCCTCGCAACGGAACTGAGGCGCAGCAGGAGCGACTCGGGGGGGTGGAGAAAGAGAGAGTGTGTGTGTGTGTGTGTGTGTGTGTGTGTGTGAAAGAGAGCATGAGACGGTGCTTTTCCTCTTCAGTCATTTGGGGACTTTGCCCCCCCCGATCACGGCCACGCCCGTCTCCATCCAGCCCCCCTCCTCTCCTCCCCCCTTCTCCCTGAGTCACGCCAGGGCTCTATTGTGGGGGTTATTTGGGGGGGGGGGGTTCTTCATCAGTTTAAATCTGGCTTCCGTCTCTCCCTCAGATAACACAAACGCCTCGACCTCGACGCCGCCGAGCGACTTCTTAAAACAAGAGCCCCTCGCGGACGCAGTCCATTAGGCCCATCCGTCCAAACAGACCTGCTTTGTTGAGGTGTTATATCAACAGGGGTGGGTGGTGGTGGTGGTGGTGGGGGGGGGGGGACCTCCCCTTCGCTCCTCCTCTCCCCCCCCCCCCGGCTTCCTTGGGCCCCCCAACGGCAGGAGATTGATGTCAATGAGGAATTTTGTCCCACATTTCCTCCCCTGCCCTCCTCCAGACGCCCTGAAAAACACTCGCAGCGCACAGAGAGCCCAGTGAGGCCGGAGCACCTCCTCCCACCTCCTCCCACCTCCTCCCACCTCCTCCAACCCCGAGTCACCAACGTGACACCCTAAACAAGGAGCGACCCGCGCGTGTGTGTGTGTGTGTGTGTGTGTGTTAAGGAAACGGGCGGCCTTGTTCTGCCAACAGAGCGGTTGCTGTGAGAAGGCGCCGCCTAAACCATTCCCAAAGGGAACAGGGCTCTTACACATGTTGACCAGTGGATTTCCAGGACTTTTCCAGGACTTTAAACCAAATTTCTATAACCAAACTGAAATTTCGGTATAAACATCAAAAAAAAAAAAATTATGTTATGGCTTATATTTTGAGCGTCTTTCTTTAAAAAAACATATTCATTATTTCAAACTCGGTCTAAATGAACACGTGATAACAAATTCCCAGGACTTTTCCAAAACTTTTATAAATACATTTTTTTCCATGACTTTTCCAGGCCTGGAAATGACCACGCCAGCAGCAAATCGTTCTGAGGATCAAAGGTTACGACTCCGGCTGAAAAGGGTTATTCCCTTCTTCTTGTTCTTGTTCTTCTTCTTTTTTTAAGTGTTTTACGGATTACAGTCATCTTAAACCTCTTTGCAACCTTTACTCAGGAGAGTTGTGCAAAACTCGTCTTCATCTTCGCGACTTTCAGTGAAAGCCCCCGGCGTGCGGTGCGTGTGCCGTGTGGCCGTCCAACCCGCGGACGACCTGCGGAGGGAAGTGGCTCAATGCGCACTGACCCTCGGTCGGCCTTGTTTACTTAGGAAAAAGCTAATGGAAATTCTAATAAATAATGAAAAGATGCATAACATACTGGGTATATATATATATATATATATATATATATATATATATATATATATGGCATCTTATAAGAGACCTTTAAAGGGTACATGTGCGTGTGAGGTCATGCAGGAGGCGGGGCCAGGCGGCTGATGGGTGTTTTCTGGTGCGGACGTGGCAGCTGGGACAGAACAGGCGGCACCTGCCCCGTCACGCTAAATTCCTCAGACTTACATTTTTGTATTGAAAAACGTGTTTCTGGTATCAGAACAACATAAAAGCATCCCTCCTCTGCTCCGTTTTCACATTTTCGTTTGTTTTAAAACGCGGAGAACACGTGGTAAATGTACCAGGGTTCTTACACATTTTGACCAGGACTTTTCCAGGACTTTTAACCAAATTTCCACGACCAAACTGAGATCTCGGTATATACTGCAACATTTAAAAAAAATGTTGCATATTGAGAGCGTACGCCGGCTTATATTTTGAGCGTCTTTCTTTAAAAAAAATGTTTTATTTCAAACTCGATATAAATAAACCATGATTTTTCCAAAACTTTTATGATTTACGTTTTTTCCATGACTTTTCCAGGCCTGGAAATGACCATTTTAAAATTCCATGACTTCTCCAGGTTTTCCATGAGCGTACGAGCCCTGATACACACCCGTTAGCCCTCCGCTGTGCAACACGCTCGTCGGAGAGGTCATTCGCAGAGGAGGCACGCGTCCTCCAGATAACCTAAATAAACGAGCGTGTGTGTGTGAGCGTGTGTGTGTGTGTGTGTTTGTGTGTGTGTAGCTGCAGCTGGACACGCTGTGCATAATCGCGACACTCTCGCGGGTTCACTCAGAGGTCTCATGATGTTTCCGACGAGCCGAAAGGACGATATATATAAAAAAAGTTGAGGGAATAGGAAGTGGCATATCTTTAATTGTGCTCTTACCTCCGGGCCGAGGAGCCGCGCTGCACTTACACCCGACCACGGGGCGAAGAGTGGTCCGCCACCTGTTTCTGACATGCACCGTGGTACTTTCAGCGAAAACTTTCATTTAATATTAAGCAACTGGGCTCCAGCGGTAGAGCGTTTTGACAACCGTCATCAATAAGTGATGCAAAGGCATAAATATTCCTAAACTTCTCCAGGGAAGTTGGGGAACAGGCGACCACGAACACCACGAGAAATGCCCGAAGCGAGCGGCGGTTTCTCACACACAAACACCGTAGTGCACGGATAGAATAACGGGGACTGCCATGTTGATGAATACCGCACGGAGAGGGGAAATAAATAAGAGAAATGTGGGAATGTTCATGTTTTACTATAAGGTACTACTGGCACAGACGTGTGGAGGTATATACCAATAAGTCAGCTGAGTATAATATAAGGGAATATTTCGTTCTTCATTTACATTTGCGAGATGCGGCGTCTTGCAACTGAGCTGAAAGCTCCTCTGAGCGACAAAGTCACTTAATCTAAATATTCTACCCAACGCCTGGATGTGCATCTTTGGTGCTCAGGGGAGTGGAGAGCAGACTGATGACGAAACACAAACATATAATTCAGGGTTCTTACACATTTCCATCCAGGACTTTTCCAGGACTTTTCACCAAATTTCCATGACCAAACTGAAATCTCGGTATAATCATGAAACATTTTGAAAATGTTGCGTGTTAAGAGCGTACGCCGGCTTTTATTTTGTGCGTCTTTCTTTAAAAATAAATTTAAAAAAATCACATTAATTATTTCAAACTCGGCATAAATGAACTCGTGATTATAACAACTTTCCATGACTTTTCCCAAACTTTTATGATTTCATTTTTTTCCATGACTTTTCCAGGCCTGGAAATGACCATTTAAAAATTCCATGACTTTTCCAGGTTTTTCCATGACCGTACGAATCCTGATAAGTGCTTTCTCAACCCTTTTGGCACGAAGGAGAATCCTGCTGGACTGGAAGTCGCCTCGCCCTCCCAGTTCCTCCTGGTGGTTCAAAGATCTGGTGTTCTTCTTAAAACTGGAGAAGATCAAGTTCTCGTTTGAGAAATCTGAATCTACTTGGGGTCCGATTATAAAATACTTTGATAACTTGAAGACTCTCTCATTAGATTGAACCATTTCTGTGACCTTTAATGTTTCTTTTTTCTTTCTAAAAGAAAATATTTACAGGAAGGAAAAAAGAAGAAGCTATTTAAGTTGTCTCGACGCTGTTGTAGGAACTAATAATATCAATAATTTACTAATTTCAGTTTTTTGTTTGACTGGATTACCTCCTACACTATTTTTACTTTTGTGTAATACTATTAATACTGTAATGTGATTTTTGAAAATTGAAGCAGTGTGATTTGTTCGATTTGTTCTGTGTTGGGATGGGGGGGGGGAAATGAAAAATAACATGGGCAATGTATAACTGTGTACTCTGCTTTTGAGAATAAACACAATTTACAACAAAAAAAAGAAGTGGAAGCGACCGCCGGGGAGAACTGAAAATAAACTCCCGCACGAGAGCCCTGCGGATGTCGAGCGACTCGTTTCCGCTCTTTAAAAAAAGAAACGATGTATTTTCTCAACACCCGACATTACCTGGAGCCGACGATCCGAAGGCGGCGAGGGGTTCTCGAGGCGACGGCCTACGGCGCGGCGGAAGAAGCGTCACGGTTTGGGGAGAGGAGGCGGAGCCTGCCACTTCGTTTCCGGACGCCGGTCTGAACGTCGCTCGGTCTCAGCAGACGTTGCTCGTGAGTCACGGAACACCGAGCTCTCCGTCCATGACGCCGCCGTGAGTCAGAGGATAATATGCACACGCCGGCATGGTAACGCTCCTTAATGACCGTGTAATTTGAAACACACACACACACACACACACACACACACACACACACAAAGAATATACGAAAAGCCACGCCAAGTGGGAGCGTCACCGCTCTGGTCCCCGCCAGTAAACCAGGAGGCCGGGTCACGGGGCTCCATCAGAGCGTCCGTGGAGGGAAGTGAGTGAATGCAGGATGTTGGTCACAACTCACAGCGTCTATTTTTAACAGCCTGGTGTTGAGACCCCCAATCAGCCACGTAGCACACAGGAGGTTTGATTGTAGTCACCCCCCCCCCCGTCTTTGGAAGACCGTGCAAATGAGGAGCTGCATTACAACCGGGGTGAACGTGAATAAAGACGATCGCCACGTGTGGATTCCTCTCAATGTGAGAGAGAGGGCGGCGCAGAGACGAATGCAGAGATAGGGACGCGGACGACTGGCGAGGGTCCGCGTCCCCGGCCCGTCATCCAGGGCCCGTCATCCAGGGCCCGTCATCCAGGGCCCGTCATCCAGGGCCCGTCATCCAGGGCCCGCCCCGATCCGTTTAGCCAATCGCAGGGTTCTTACACATGTTGACCAGTGGACTTCCAGGACTTTTCCAGGACTTTTCCAGGACTTTAAACCAAATTTCCATGACCAAACTGAAATCTCGGTTTATACATGAAAAAGTGAGAACATTTAGTATTTAAATAATGTGAATTCCAAAGCATACAGTATACATTTAATGAAACAAACTTTCCAGTTCACTTGCAATGTGAAAAAATAAAATTGCTCCGCCAGTACGCCAGCTTATATTTTGAGTCTTTCTTTCTAAAACATATTCATTATTTCAAACTCGGCGTAAATGAACATGTGAATATAACATTTCCATGACTTTTCCAAAACTTTTATGATTTAAGTCTTTTCCATGACTTTTCCAGGCCTGGAAATAACCATTTAAAAATTCCATGACTTTTCCAGGTTTTCCATGACCCTGCAATCGTTATGAACCGGAATGAACCGGAATGACCCGGAATGACCCGGAATGACCCCTCCTGACGCGCCGCCAGAAACCAAAGGTTCGGCCACACGCCTCATCGGTGTTTGCAAACAATTCAGGCGAGCCGATGCCTCCGGGGACCGATGCAACGGCGGGTTGAATGTGGTAGAGGACTCGCTACGCTATCGAACCTGTGGCGAGTGTGTGTGTGTGTGTGTGTGTGTGTGTGTATGCCGCTCACGGACCTGACCCATCGGCAGCGTTGTGAGGACCAACAACTAGACCGTCTGTGTCGGGCCTGAAGCAAGCAGTCACACGTCGATGAGATGAGCGGGGTTCTGTGCTCGATGCCTCGGTCCAAACCGACCTCCACCGATTAGTGTAAACAAAGTTAAAGCCCCACTATGTAGTTTTTCCCTTGTAGCGCGGCTAGCGCCCCCTTCAGGTATTTAACGTGTGTGTGTGGGGGAGGGGGGAGGGGGTCTAGTGAGAGTTTGCCGTACATCCGGGTACTACAGCCTGGGAGCGGGCCGCTAACAAATCTTACATTCAGCAGTTTTCTGGCCACAGACCCCGATGGCAGAGGCTCAAATCAACATATTAAAAGTCTTTGTAGCGGCACCATTTCTTTCAAGCTGTTATTTTGAGGTAGGAAAAGTTACATCGTGGGGCTTTAAACCGACTCAAGTGGAGTCGTGGCTTTGGGTACGGGACTCGTCTCCACGGACGTTCCCATTACCGAAGAGCAGCAACACCGGTGGTCTCCGGCCAGGAAACGCAGATGGTCCTCTCTGCAGGCATCCATCTTTGTTATCCTTCAGAAACATTAGGCCTCTGCAGATGATGCACGTGTGTGTGTGTGTGTGTGTGTGTGTGTGTATATATTTGTGTGCGTAGGAAAGTGAGGTTCCAGGTTTTTGAAACATGAGCGAGCACAGGCAATGCTATCCATAACATCCTACTCCAAGAGGCTCCTGCACCGAGGGAGGTAGAGTGGTAGAGCGAGGCCAGCTAAGAGGAGGGGAGGAGAGAAAGAGGGAGAAAGAGAGCGAGAGAGAAAGAAAGAGGTGGGACAGACTACCCTAGTGATGCTGTATTTCATTCCTGCCTCCACCAGCGGTGATTAATTCCGAGGTGGTGACATGACCTACTCCTTCAGGACTACTACGTGACATCTCTACTATATTATAACGATTATGTCCTGTCTGTTAGCGGAGTGGCAAAAGAGACAAAAGAGAGAAAGAAAGGAAGACGACTAGAGCGAGTGATGGGTAACCAGACGCCTCACGCCGCTTCCTACTCTTTATATGATATGATATATATGATTATAATTTAAAAAATGCATGGAACTAGAGTGAGAATTTTACTCTGAGCTCATATGTTTCTTTAAATAATCCAGTGTCTGACTGAAATTAGAGCCATGCTTGATTGATACTTCAATGAGGAAAAGCACTCTGTGTTCCAGAGTCCGAGGGCTGATTCATGGCCCGTTTACCGGCAACGATAAAAAGCAACATCTTGGAAGCACATGGTATGCATGTTTTCTAATGAATGTCGAAGTCCTACAACTACAAATGACAATAAAAATAAATGACTACATTTTGGAGACAGTCTGATCCAGGTCATTGTGACCGGGGGCATCTTAGTCCCCCAGCATTGGTTTTTGCCCGGGGTCTCAGAAAGGAATTAAGATCTCAAGCCTAACATCCAATTCAACAGAGCAGCAACAGAACAGTTACATCAAAGCTCATTCTGCATGTTCAGAGCGTTTCTGTCACTTGCATCACTGTCACCGGCATCTTTATTCTTATGTGAATCATCCCGTATCCACAGTTCAGTCGGTGGAAGCTTCCTTTCTGGTCCCTTGGATGAGCAGTGAGACACCCGATCGCTCCGGAAAAAGATTCCGCATCCGAACGCCAAATCGGTCGGCCACGGGACGCAAGCTTTGTGTCTGAAGCAGTTTGTGTAATATTGACCGATTACATTCTTTGGTTGCATGCAGCTAGACCAGGGGTCGTGAACCTCTGGCTCGCGAGCCATATATGGCTCTTCTGGTGACGGCATATGGCTCTTTTGAGTTTGAGTTAAAAAAATTTAAATAAAACTCTGCCCCCCTGTAACTTTCTCTCTCCTCCAGACGACAGCAGCAGTAATGTCAGGTCCCTTTCTTAAAGACGTCTTTGTTCTCTTATTAAACTAAACGTCTGTTATTGGTTGTCTCCACAGCGGTAGGTATGTCATTCTGCACCCCCCCCCCCCCCCCAGCATGCAGCACTAGAAGTCGCATTAAAATTCTACGTTAAAAATACCATATGGCTCTCAATTAAATATATTTTAAAATATTTTGCTTCTATGGCTCTCCCAGTCAAAAAGGTTCCTGACCCCTGAGCTAGACGAACGGTCGTGCGGAGAGCAAATGCTGAAACGCAATCTCGGAAAGAAACACCGGCTATCGTCCGACGACGATTTAGTTTTTCATTCGCTTAAAAGTTTGCTTGTTAACTGACCACTTGAGAAAGGATCTGGTGGCACAAGTCGTCTCTCAACTTTTGCGTGTCGTGTCCTAAGAGACAGAAACAGGAAGTCTTAGTGCGGACATCCAGCGGCTACGCCAGGAGCGAACCCCAGAAATATAGCCTTATCGTCTGAAGGCTGGTAACCGACGCCAGCTGAGATTGTGCGAAACCCCAATAACTGAAGCACACTATCAGTGCGTTTACATGCATTCGAATTACTGGCTCAGTCGGACAGAAATAGAATTATCCGTTTCATGTAACACCTTTGTTCGACTGTGTGCGGTCCAACTACGGTCCAACTACGGTCCGATTGACACCCCTGGATTACTCGATCCGATGCGGTTGATACTCCGACCGTCACGGCATGTACCGGTGAATTGGACTAGGAACCGAACTTTGCGTCTTTGCCCATGCGCAACGAGTATCGCCACGAGCATCACAACGAGTTGCAGGGCTCTCAAGTGTCACGCAGTTCGGTCTTAACTCACGCCACACATCGTATTTCTTCACGCTGAAAACAACTCTGGGCTCTTTAATGTTTTAATGTGCCGCAGCGCCAACATGAGCCCCGCCGCTGTCCCCGTGGTGAAAACAAACACTTCCTGGAGTTGTGCTGTCACGTGGCGCTTATCAGCCAATCAGAAAAAGGAAATGTGCTACACAACAGGAGTTGTAATGAAAACAGCGCCACCTGGTGTATCAGAGATGACATGTTTTCAGCCAATGATTCGAATTACTCACTGCCATGGACTGTGAGATAATAGCAGACCCCCCCCAAAGATAGCAAAGTCTAACTAAAGCAATATTCGAATTAGACCATCATGTAAACGCACTGTATGTCGCAACACTGAAGAGGCGCATCAAGCAACACAGTCCAACCACACTAAGAGCCTTTTGAATCACACATCCCTGGAACGTGGCCCCGGGGAGTTTTCTGATCATCTGTAACTTTTGGAAAAAAAGATAAAACTGGCAAACGTTGCCTCCTCCACAGAGTGTCGAGTTCAAAAGTTGTTCAAGTGTTCTTTCCACACCGTCCAGTAATATCCTCCCAGTTGAGTCCTACTCCCCTACGGAGAAGTCCCTACTCCTCGGACGGATTGGCAGAACCGTGTGGAGGCAAACCAGAAGTCTGTCTTCCTGAATTCCTCACACTCCATCCAAGTTGTTGCTTCTCCAACTAAAGAAGCTGCAATCGCTCTGGATTCCACATTATTATCATTCATGAACTTAAAAGCCTCCCTCTTCAACAGTGGGTTCCACTAGCAGGTAATCAGGACTCCTAGGACAGGCACCCCAAGAACTTCAGGCCACAACTCTTGGGTATCATCAACTTCCAACAATAATGTAAAAATAAGCCTTGCAGAGAGGAGAGAGGCAATATTTCACATCTCAAAGACACTTTTAATAGCCGTGGGTCAGCAGGCCGTGGAATCCACCTTGGCCCGTCATCCACTCTGCGACGCACTACATTCCTACACCCAGGGTTTTTCCTGGGTCAAAATGGGTCTTCGGGTTTTTTTTTGCCTTAGGCGCTCGGGATTTGTCATAGGCGCTCGGCAAAAAGGCTCAGGCGCTCGCCCAAATTTTCTCTATGCAGGAAAAACCCTGCCTACACCTAACATTTGAATGGGAAAACCTGGGAGCAAAGGGTACAGGCCAACCACGAGGGACTACGCTGTGAACTGCTGGCTGCAGAAAGAGGCCTTGGTTCCTCTCTTCCAAGAGAGGTTTCTCTTTCCACAAAACACAAACGTATAGAGATATTTGGTTCCTTTTTAGTTTGGACTGTCCTGGGGTGTTTTCTCCAACAACATTGCTCCCCGGTTCACTCACAACCCTCCGACGCCACCACCACCACCACCTCCACCCCTACTACTACTACTACTAGAAACTAGTGAAGTCTGTCATGAAATGATGCGACTGACCCAATTCAGACCTCTGAAACCACCCATGTTGGCTCTTTAACAATCATAACAGACCCATTGTATATTAATGAAAAGAGCCATCCATGTGTGAATGCACGGTGTGTGCGTATGTCATTGTACAACGTTCATAAATATTTCTCTTATCGAGGCCGAATTTGCCGCAACTATTTGTGGAAGAACGAAAGTTAATTGCATTTAGAGGGGCCCAGGATGGAGTTGATTAGCGTAGGTTACCTGGCTCGGCGTCCGCGCCGCAGGCTTGTCCTGGTGGTTGGCGAGGATGAGGAAAGGCAGTGTGCACAGCTGCGGATGCTGCAGAGCCGAGTGGAGCTCGTTGCGGGCGGCCTCGAGGTCCTCATCCGACGAGGCGCTGTCCAACACGAAGACGACGCCCTGCGACCCCTGGTAGTAACGACTCCAATACTTCTTGATGTTGTCCGCTCCTGCCGGCAAATAGGATTCCATTAAATGTGCCGTTGTCGTGCGGAAAACCTCAAATGATACAAAACATGATTATCTCACGATTATCAGTTAGTAAGTAGACTTTCCCCAAGACAAGAAAACATATCCATTTAATACATCATTCGGATTGTAGGAGATCTCTTTGAGATTATTAAGTATTACAAATTTCAATGTATTGAATGCATCAAGACACTGCAGAGACAAAAGGATTACAATGCGGTGTTCCCACCGAACGGCGAGCCAGTATTCGACACAATGGTGAGAGAACTGCGTGACGATGCAGATTTGTAAAAGTCTTAATTCATGCTTTGCTGCTGTCTGTAAGAACAACTTCAAAAATGCTAGATTTCTGAATGGCGTTCGGAACCGATCGGCGCCAACAACGCATCCGCTTCACCAGCCGATCCCCAAACATCTGCTTGCACAAGGGCTCGGTTGACAACATCTGTATTTGTGATTGGCAGTAACTGGTGGAGCAGACCTCCGTGCTCACAGAACTAGTCGGTCCACTTTGCTACCGCCTCCTTTTGCTTCCTTTGCCAGCCCCTTCTTACTTTGGTCTACAGGTTGTGGCCCAATCCCACCTGCTTCGAGGGATCAGTAGAGACGCTGACCCTTAACCACAAAACCATTTCCCACCTGAAGGGAAAACACAGCCCTGAGATTAGAAGAGCTTAGTGGGGTCAGTTCACTGCGTAGGACTTTTCCTAACTGGCTAATTCCAGGGTAATAATCTTTAATAGCCATGACCCTGTCAAAGAAAACAAACATTACTCTCACAGAGCGGATACTGTTTGGTTTTATGTCTCGACATCTCCAACCCTTCTTACTTTAACCGGCAGTGATTAAAAGGGTAGTTAATGCTTTTTATGGCAAAGCTCTTGTTATGTTACGATTGAGTCCATTGAAAAAAGAAAAAAAGAAAGGTTCTTCGTAAGTTTCGGAATGACTGCCAGATGACGGCTTCTGCTGTCGCCCTCTCTCCATTGATGCCGACACACTCACTCAGCAACGCCGAAGCACGATACGCGAGTCACATCCTCCGTGTTACTCACGCTCCGGAGGACATCTTAGTCCTCTTGTGACAACTGGAATCCATTGCGGCCGACTGAGCACTCTAGTCGATCGTCATCGACTTCAAAACAAAACTAAAGGTAGATGTAAAAGAGCAGAACTATCCTGAACATGGAATCACAAAAATCTGGATTTGGTTTAATTTACTCATTCCGAAAAGGTGCGGAAAAAAACGTTTTCCTTATTATCCCAAACAAACCCCAGTATTGGCTATGGCACGTTCAGGTCTTATACAAGTATTATGTATTATTGCATATTATTATGAAGTATTATGGAAGTTTCCATAATACTGCATTAACTCGGTTGATTGCATTCCTTCCCAGTTCATAATTCTTCCATTAAAACCGCCCGAAATGTTTGTTCTACACACTCACGTGTCAGCACCGCGTAAACAAAACTACAAAGGGGTCCGCTCTCATTGTGTTGGATAGTTTTTACTACGTGGTATTTCTCTGGCGGAAGTCATCCTCCTCCGTCTGGTGAGGTTACTACTCTCGCCGTCTCGTGGACGCTTGTTTTGTTATCGCCGCTCACCGCGACGTAACCCGCCGAGCAAAGTGACGAACCGCGAGGCCGGCAAGCGTTTAAAGCCTCACGAAGTGCTCTTCTCGGTGACATGGACCCCCCCCCCCCCCCCCCAGTCACCTCACACCTCTCACTGGAAGTGGAAAGCCATCAGACAAAGTGGCACTTGAGAGATTGACTCGGAAGTTTCTCTCCTCTTTGCCTGGATACGGTTTAGTGTCCCGTCACGTCTCGCTGGCGGCTTCTGCCACCTATTGGCCCGACGGGAGGACGTCATGGTTCCTCTGGGGGGGGGGGGGGGGGGGGTCCCTCTATGCACCCATCAAATGGGAGCATGGAAGACCTCAATTCCTCTGCTCACTTCCTTTCTACTTCCCTGCCACTTCCCCTATGTATGGTTTGTAATTACATTCATTATTTTTTTAAAAAGGTAAATGTTTTATACTTTTTAGATTTCACTGAGAGGTAATTATCCAAAAGGTGCAGCAGGTGAGGTAAACTAGGGTGACCAGACGTCCTCTTTCCCCGGACATGTCCTCTTTTTGAGAACAAAAAAAGGCGTCCGGCAGGGATTCCAAAAACGTCCGGGATTTTGCTTCGTTGGATATTTGCGTTTCTCTGGGTTTTCACAAACTAGTTTTTACCCCTCACAAGTTTTGTAAATGGTATCTCCCTTTCGGTCCACCTGAACAGTCGTTGGTCGACTGATCTCAGTGTTGCCAGATACACGAAAATTAGGGAGGGCATCATGAAGGAGTTATGCCGAAGTGTCCTCTTTTTCACAAACTCAAATCTGGTCACCCTCGGTAAACCAATACATTTGATATAATGGCGGTGAAAGACGCGTCTCTTTACTGACCCCGTCGTCAGTTGGAAGCCTCGTTCATTCACCACGGGGCTCTCGCTAAATCAGTTACCCAACTGAATCGTAAAGTATCGGGGAATTACGCGAGCACACAATCAAGGAAATATGATTCATCTCCTTGTAGTCTACTTATTCAACCCCCTACACACCAAAAAAGGTATCGCACAGTACGGCCCAAGAGTTGTTGTGGTTGGATGCAACCCGAAAAGAAAGAATCCAGAACTGATTTGATGAGGATGTATCCGATCTCTTATCGCCGATAGTTCTGGTCCGTGATTATGATCGAAGCCGTTAGATGTCAGATTGTGTTGCAATGTTAAATTACTGCATAGGCCAAGCGTGGGTAAGTAGTTTGGACAGGATAACATAAACAAATCCAAACAAATACATGACAAATACATTTACACATGTTGACCAATGGATTTCCAGGACTTTTTCATGACCTTGAACCAAGATTTTAATGTCCAAACATTTTGTGATATCTCGGTGTGTACACGAGTACACCTTAAATGACACAGATGAATAAGACAATAGTTAGACAATTCTTTTAATCAAACTGCGTAAATTAACATGTGAACATAACACTTTTCCAAAAGGTCTGGGATTGAATTTCTTTCAAGAACTTTTCCAGGCCTGGTAATATCCATTTAAGAATGCCGTGACTTTACGAACCCCGTGTACTAAAACGATGACGCTGCTTCGAGGACTTTTTTGAATGTTCTCCTAACATCAGATATACTAATGAGTCTGTTGGGGTTAAAGTTACTAGCTCGACTGTACTAAACTTTGGGATGCTGGCCTGGAGGGGCAAGACTGACGGGGGTGTGAATGTGAATGTTGATTGAATCCCCCCGGTACCCGGGTAGAACACAATACTTCAGCAATTGCGCAATTAATGGCGATTGCCAGATAAATGTGAAACCCCCTCCACCAACGTTTAAGCATTCCTTCCACCGCGTCTGTGTATCTTGGCAACCTCCCCCCCTGTGTGTCGCTGAAGAACCACATTGTTCAGGAAATTATTGCACATTTTATTGCCTTGTGTGCATCTTATGAAACCTTTGGCTGGTACGTGTAGTAACTGTTTTATAAAAAGTGAACAGCGGCCCCGAGCCTGTAAATCACTTCCTCTTGTGGCTCGCTGCTTAGCGTGGCCGCGTTACAGAACCGTCTACCGAGGCCACCTTCGGCCAGATGATTCACAATCTGTTGCGGTTCCACGCTGAATATATTCCCTGTTTGAGTTCCTCTATGGGGTGTTTTCTCTTACGGTTTGAGGAGATAACGGCTTAACGGCGTACCGTTTACCACCACCGCTATCCTTTCAAACGCCTCTATTAACGCCCGATAGAAACCTACCCGTCTGGCCACTAGAGGACCGATGTGTTTCAGCAGGACTTGAACGTTACAGACGGTGTGTTTCGTAGCCGTTGGCCGCGTGATGAAACCATAGCGGTCCGTGGTGCGTACGGCTCCGCCCCTCCCGGAGGACGGCAGCAGCGCTAGCAGCTCAGTTACACGATGATGCATTCAGGCTCCGTTCGGTGAACATTAGTATTGGGAGGAAGTAAATTGTTATCGCGATGTGTTCACTTGTAACCTGTAATTTTAGTTAGTGGTTAGAAACTTGTTATTACAGTTATTATCATGAATAGATATTAGAGATTAAGTATATAAAAAAGGAAATACAATCTTTTATTTCCTTTTTAAATGGTCTTTACATGAATACGAAAATCGTTGGCGATTACTTTTCTGATGGTTTACAGACTTCTGAGTGGTTTAAATCATTTCTGTTTCTGTCAGTATAGATCATCAATGATCAGCAACTAGGGAAAAATACGTCATCGAGGACCTCTAAAAGTAAAAAATGTCTTTTTTGCGCGGATCCGATCCAAACCGCAACTTTTATGATCCGTTGCGAGGAGCTGTTCACGTGGTTTTAATGATTTCCCCAGAAGAAAACATGATTTAATGCTGCGATTCCAACGTTTCTAACGATATTACACTGCGGCAAAAAAACTAAACAACTACCCACTGAGTGACGTCAGACAGTGACTGTGTCAGATGGACATACATGTGACCTGAGGAACACACCACGGCCCACCCACCCCCTCCCTTATCCACGAACCCCTCCCCTCCATCCCTCAATCCCTTATTCACTCCCTTCCTCCCTCACTCAACACCAAGCGAGACCTTTTGCAACCCATCTAGGAAATGAAGACGGCCCGAGTGTGATTTATTGTGGCGCATACAACATATGGATGCTTAACATGTGGTGTGAAGTTTGGGGGGAATAAAGCTTTACGATTATGGATGTGTTAGGCTTCGTCGACATTTGATGAGTAATAAAACATTACAAACATTACACGGGTCCAGCTTTTAACTTGTTTGCCCTTTCTCTCCCCTTTTTCTCATGCGACATAAAACTGAATACGCGTGGGTCTTGGTCTGTTGCTATTTTAAGATGTCATCTTGGAAATTGCAGCAATCATATTTTTTATTTTACTATTTCTGACATTTTAGAGACAGAACATTACATCTTTCTTTCTTTTTTAAATGTAATAATTGTTTTAAGGTGTTTGCAAACAATCTGAAAAGCAAGCAGAGTATTACACACTACCTGTTTAAAAAAGAAATTAAACCACACTTTAACATCGGGAATGAGTAGCATTATGTTTTCCATTTCACGATGACTAAAGAAAGACAAACAATTTATTTACTCTACGGAGGCCGGCGTAGCCAGAATTGGTGTGCATATGCAAATCTCTGTATTTGATTGGCTTTACATAGCCAAAGTCAGATTTGGTTTCAGGGTGCAGGGACAAAAAGAAACGTGAAGCTCAAAAAACATATTGTGAAAATCCAAAGAATAGTAAAAGTCCCGATGCCACTGATGCAGCGAGAGGAGCGCAGACGTCTCGCCTGGCTACACAAATACAAAAAGGCAATTACGCGTCAGTGATCAGGTTGCCTTGTTGGTTTTTATTCTCCCTTTACCAAAGTGAAACTATAAATGAATAAACAAAACATTTTGAGGCGACTGCCAGTAAAACATGAGTAAGCAATTACGCCTGTAAAAAAAAAAAAAAAAAAAAAAAGATCTTCTGGATTCATTCAGAGTTTCCATTTTCAATTGTGTTTTAACGGCTTGTGTTTATGAAGTAATCTACAAGCTCAAGCGGCTCGGGATGGTCCGCAGTGAACCCCCCCCATTTGGTCTGCATTAGGCTACCGTTAGGCCGCCTGGGTACCGATGCAGGTACGGTTTCAGACTCTCGAGAACATTTCTGTCACATTCCTGCCTCCCCATTGTTCATGCTTTTTTCTTCTTTTTTCAGCCATTTTACCTTGAACAAAAAACATGTTAATAATCAGGTCTTTTTTTTCTTCTTTTTTTCCTTTATAGAAAGTTGAAACACTGAGAGCAACCACGCTTTGAAGTCCACTCTAACGGAAAACAGACTTTTTTTTTTGTTAAACAAAACGGCTACAATACAGAGGGCGCTGGGGACTGGCGAGGGAGGCCTCTCCTCAGAAAGGTTTGCGTCCTTCAATGGAGGAACGGGCCGCAGCGAGGTGGGAAGCACTTCAGACTTCAAACTGCAGCCTCGGCAGTGTCCACTAGTCTGAATTCCTCCCAGAGAGGCAACACTCACTCGTTAATACGAGTGATCAATAAGCCCAGTGTGTTCCATCTCGTGAGACACTTTCCTCACGCGAGGACGCGTAACCTCCGACGGACCTCGGTTACGTGTCCTCGGAACTCCAAAATCCGGCTTCGAACCCAAGTGACCGTCTACTAACAAATCTTTTGGTCAAATCTTTTCCAAAGCGAGGGAAAAGCCTCCCCGTTGGGCAAAGTAACACACACTACACACACACACACACACACACACACACACACACACACACACACACACACACACACACACACACACACACACACACACACACACACACACACACACACACACACACACACACACACACACACACACACACACACACTGCGGTCCCATTTGATAGTAATAGGAACCACATTGGGGTCTGTCTTCGCTCATGTTCTCCTATGTGCCCGTGGTGGACTAATAGTGCACGATAACACGGACTCCAAATACGTTAGAATCTACACGGAAATCTCCTCCGGTTAAGTGAAGCCGACGCCTGAGGCGCCTCCAACGTGCATTCTCTCTCGTGGCCACCAGGGGGCGACTCCCCTGGTCGTATTCAAGTCTACGAGAAAACGGTCCTACTTCTCACGAGATGTATCGCCTCCCGACGCCCTTAAGTAAGAGTGACATTCAAATATAAATTCACGGACCCCTCCGGGTTGGCCTTTGCCCTGCCAGATTAAAAACACGGGTACCGATGCCGACTTGATTTGATGATGGAACCAAGATGTACTATGTCAGACTGGTGATGAGCAAAGTGGTATTTGATGTGGTTTGTCTGATGTTATTTGTTGTTTTCTGTCTCCTTTCCCTTTGTATTGTATCCTTAAAGTCCTGTCTTGTTACTTTTGTAAAATCAAAATGAATATATAAAATCTACATATAAATAGACCATAAAGGAGGATATGGGCGTCGCTACGATGGCGTTGTCCGCTTTCTGGTTAATGGCCGTATTTTTCACGGTGAGTTTAAGCGAAATATCGTAGCCATTGTTCGCTTGGCCAAAAGCACTAATCTTCCAAATAGGAGTCCATAAATCAATGAGTGACGTCACCATGACATGCAGAGCCAATCACAAACAGGGACGTGCGTATGAACATCAATTCTGTTCACGCTGGCCTCCGAGGTACGATGGTTACTTCTTTGTTGCGTCATTCTTCGGTCGTTGTGAAAGTAAACACGATGCTGCTCATTTACGATGATAACGTGAGGAACAGGCAAAGCGCAAAAAACTTAAAACAATTTTTAGATGTATTGTTTTGTCTATAAAACGTCAGAAATAGTAACAAATAAATAAATTGCTGCAATTTCCAAGAGGACGTCTTAAAATAGCAATAGTCACGAATATTCTGTTTACATCACACACACACACAAGCTCATCCACAAATTAAAAAGCACATAAACCTTTAAAATCTGCAATCTCAACGTAAGCTTTCACTATAAATTGTGTGAGTTCCTAAATACTGTCAGACACCGAGCGGCGGTGGGAAGCCCGGTGGCCAACGTTGATGAAAGAAGGACATGGCGTGCATTAATGTCTGCCGCTCGCCTCCAACAGCCTCAGCGGCAACGAGTGGCGGTGATTCGCTCGCTCGCACGCACACACACACACACACACGCACACACACACTCACACGCACTCACAGACACACGCACTCACAGACACACACACACACACACATCAGCTGTCGGTGCGTGGCCTGAATGCAAACTGTGAAACCCGTCTAGACTTGACGTCATGTCCCTGTCCAGACGCGCGCGCACACACACACACACACACACACACACACACACACACACACACACACACACACACACACACACACCTTAATGGATTCTTCCCTGTGTCCCCCGGAGGTGCCCTTCCCACCTAATCCCCGTACGTTGCCACCAGCTGTGTTGCCAGACTTTAGGAGCCCCATTCTCAATGTCGCTATTGCACTTTTATTCACACCGCTGAATAAATAAAAAGGTGAAAACATCGGTGATCCTTGAATAGAGGTTTTGTTTCGCTCTTTTATTCAGGGTATTGACTTCTCTCCGGCGAGAGCACACACACTTTGTCCTTTAGCACATGTGGGATTCTTCTTCAAATAGTCTGCTGTTCAGCTGTGTTCATTGACATATTTATTACAGCCTAAAAATAAGCTTTTGGTTGGACTTTGGGTTTGAATTATTGTTGTCTCTTCATCGCTTTGAAATGAGATGCACGCATGTGGAAACCCTCGTTACAACGCTGGAGGAAAGATCAAGATGGTTGAGAGCGGGTTGGATTTAATCCTAATACTCAAATTAAGGGAACCAGGTAGGGCTGCAACTAACGATTATTTTAATAATCGATTAATCTGTGATTCATGTATCGATTAATCGGATAAGAAAACATACATTTCCAACTTTTTATTCAAAACATTAACCGAGATAAGCCCCGCCCCTTCACCGATGTCGTTCGCATTGCGGAAAAAAAAGAAATGGCGAGAACCGCAATCCAAGATGGTGACGGCGAAATTCGCCAAACTTCTCACGCGCAGTCTGTGCGCCGGCCGTGACTCGTCAGCCGCCACGTGGTCGCTTCCCGAAAGTAAACAGACATCGACTTTATTTTAAGGTGGGTGACAAATTCAAAAAAGGCGTGGGGGGGTAAAAAGAAAGAGAAAACATAATTCTTTGCTGTGGTTTGCAACCTGTAGCAACTTATCTAGATCAAAACTGGTCATCTGTGGGACCAACCACAACAATGTCCCACCAGACTGGCTTTGAACCCAACGCTTTTGAACCCCCCCCCCCCCCCAAATGAGCTGTGTCCAAATTTGGTAGCACCCTCGTTGGTGGTCCCCTGGTGCCCCTTTGTGTTGTGTGTGTGTGTGTGTGTGTGTATTTTTTCATCTTTCAAGAGGCTGAAATGAGTGCCCCTTCAAAAACATGCGCTGCACCCATCGTGTGCTTCGTGTGGCGCGTGGAAAACAACGTACATCACCGCCACCCTCAACAACACAATACTTTATTTTTTATTTATTTTTTATTTCCTTGTGTCGCCGAACCGCTCGGAGTGGGAGCAGGAGGGGGGGGGGGATCTGGGGGGGGGGGTGTTGATTTAAAATCCCTCTTCCACGACTCCCTTTAAAGGACTGGAAGCCTCCCGCTCTGTTTACGTACGCCCGACCCCGACATCTCTCCGCTCTGTGCGTATTAAAGCCGCTTCCTCGAGTGCTGTGCGTTTTCCAGGAATAACATGGCGCAGATTGCGCGGGCCACTTCAGAACACACTAACACGGTCTGACGTCTGTGGCCCGAAAGGTGTGATGCTACCGGAGAGTTGAAAAAAAGAAAGAAAGAAAAACAACAACAAACAAAGATGTTTTCGTGTCCTCGGCGTACCGGTCGATGGCGAGAGATGAGGCGATAACACCTTGTTGTTTATCTGAATGGAAAACATGTTTCTTATGATGCATGTCTATATTGTGTGATTACGGATCAGAACACGCCGCCCACGTCCTGGGAAATAGAAAACAGCGTGACCATTCGGACACACTAATGAGATAAATTGTGTAGAAATTGCGTAATAACTTTACCTAGAAAGGTACTGACAGTTTAAAGACTACAGAAATAAATACATTTGATTATTTTTTGTGAAAATCGTTCCTGCTTTCAAATAATTATTACATTGTACATAGCTGGCATGTTTTTAGTTTTTATTTAAGCTTTGCTCACATCTAGATTAGGTCCCCCTGGTTCTGAAAAGAAGTATCTTAAAACTTGCATTCTATCCACTGACCAGCAGGGGGGGACGGGACTGCTCTGGTTGTATAGAAGTCCAAATAATTACTCTACTTCTCTCTTGACGTATTCCTTCAGTAAACATTGTAAACATGAGTTTATGGTCTCAATCTCTAGTTCCGGGCCTTCTTCAATACAGCGTGATGTTCATTTAGTCCACGGCGGCCCATTCAGAGTCAAACAGACCATAAAGCGGGGGGCGCTTTAGGGCGGGGCCTCCTGGGGTCGACAGGTCGCAGTAGGCCCCGCCCTAACGTCTCTACAGCCAGGGTTCTTACACATGTTGACCAATGCTTTTCCAGGACTTTTCCATGACTTTAAACCAAATTTCCATGACCAAACTGAAATCTCGGTATACACATGAACAATTTAAAACATTTTGCGTATTGAGAGCGTACGCCAACTTATATTTTAAGCGTTTCTCTTTAAAAAACACATCAATTATTTCAAACTCGGTGTAAATGAACATGTGCTTAGAACAAATTTCCATGACTTTTCCAAAACTTTTATGATTTACATTTTCTTCATGGCTTTTCCAGGCCTGGAAATTACCATTTTTTAAATTCCATGACTTTTCTAGGTTTTCCATGAGCGTACGAACCCCGTACAGCACTCCTCACATTACAAATATGATAACTTCCGTTCATCAAAGCCAAGATGACATCACGACGACCACGCCCACTTCCTGTCTGACGGTCTATGGTCGGGTCGCTACGCTAACTTATGAAATATGGAAGTGTAAAGGCGCGACAAGCGGAGGCCGGCCGCGCGTCTCTTACCTCCGAGTTCCTTCACATTCAGGATGGCATTCGGAAACGGCACCGCCTTGATGCTGAAACCTGGGGGGACAAACGACGAGCCATGAACACATTGTGAGTGAGTGAGTGAGTGAGTGAATGTGTGAGTGAATGAGTGAGTGTGAGTGAATGTTTGTGTTTGTGTGTGAGAGTGAGTGAATGAGCGAGTGAGTGAGTGAGTGTGAGTGAGAGTGAGTGAGTGAATGAGTGAGTGTGAGTGAGTGAATGAGTGAGTGAGTGAATGAGTGAGTGAATGTGTGTGAGTGAGTGAGAGTGAGTGAGTGAATGAGTGAGTGAGTGTGAAAGTGAATGAGTGAGTGTGAGTGAATGAGTGAGTGTGAGTGAATGAGTGAAAGTGAGTGAGTGTGAATGAGTGAGTGAGTGAAAGTGAGTGAGTGAGGGTGAGTGAATGAGTGAAAGTGAGTGAGTGTGAGTGAATGAGTGAGTGTGAGTGAGTGAATGAGTGAGTGTGAATGAGTGAAAGTGAGTGAGTGTGAATGAGTGAGTGAGTGAATGAGTGAATGTGTGTGAGTGAGAGTGAGTGAGAGTGAGTGAGTGAATGAGTGAGTGAGTGAGAGTGAAAGTGAATGAGTGAGTGTGAGTGAATGAGTGAGTGTGAGTGAATGAGTGAAAGTGAGTGAGTGTGAATGAGTGAGTGAGTGAAAGTGAGTGAGTGAGTGAGGGTGAGTGAATGAGTGAAAGTGAGTGAGTGTGAGTGAATGAGTGAGTGTGAGTGAGTGAATGAGTGAGTGTGAATGAGTGAAAGTGAGTGAGTGTGAATGAGTGAGTGAGTGAATGAGTGAGTGAGTGAATGAGTGAGTGTGAGGGAATGAGTGAGTGAGTGAGTGTGTGAGTGAGTGTGAGTGAGTGAGTGAATGAGTGAGTGTGAGGGAATGAGTGAGTGAGTGAGTGTGTGTGTGTGCGTGTGCGTGTGTGTGTGTGCGGAGGGCACATGTTAGGAGTCGTGAGCGTCGCCTTGCTTTTCATTAGTGAGACGACGTAGCTCAGAGACGTCTGACTCCCCGAGCCCCGGATATCTGGTCCACCGTCTTTTATTTCTTCCCCAAATCAGCAGCTGGTGAACACGCAGGAGCCCGGACAACATGTCTGAGTCAGTAACGCGTTGTGTGGTCCGCAAAGAAACACGCAACCCGGTTCTGTTGAGCGTCGGGAGGACGGAGAGAGAGTCGCTTCTGCGGTTCGCGTGCGGTGGGAAACGGTGAAGAGTCAGTGTTGGACGAGAGAGAGAGAGAGTGAGAGAGAGAGAGAGAGAGAGAGAGTTCAATACTCTTAAAGGGCCTCGGAGGGAATTTGTGAATCCTGGAAACGATCAGAAAACGGGAGGAGAGGCGGGACGTCCCGATGAACGTCTGCAGCGTGTGTGTGAAGCACATGACGACGGGGTGCGTGCGGACGGATAAAAAGAGTAATCAACATGTTTTGATCCATTTAGACCCAGGACAGGTGTCCTCGACCCCCCTCCCCCCCCCCCCTTACAGGTAGCGCGGTTGTACTGCTTTGGGTGAGGGGGGGGCGGCCCTTGAAAGAGCTTTCGTGGAAAAGCAGGCAGGAGTGATGTACTCGGCCTCCCTCTTGGCCCCGGGGTACCGGCCCGCTGAGATACAGCAGAACTCCTTCTGGCGGGACTCTGGAAGCCCCCCCCCCCCGGTGTTGGAGAGACTGCGATACCTGGACAGCGTTATCCATCCAACGGTCGGACAGCGTGCTCATGAAACGTGGAAGCAACTCGGAAGCTATGAGAAACACATGGGAGGGAAAGGGAAGGGGGGGGGGGGGTCCACCGTACCTGTTGTCGGGCCGACGCCGTCGTTTCCCTCGCTGCAGAGCCGCGACAGCAGGCTGCTCTTGCCGGCGCCGGTCAGACCGATGCACACCACATCGTACTCCGGTCTCGGCGGCGGCGGTCCTTTACAGCACAGAGCCCGGAAACACTGAGAGGGGGGGGAGAACGAGGAAACGGTGAGTTCATGGAGGAGCTGACGGTACCCGAGGGGTCAGGGGTCACGCTCAAAGCCGAGACCGTCTCTCTCTCTCTCTCTCCCAGCGTCTCCGTTTTTCGACGGAAGAGGAAAGTATTTCACCGGAAACCCCCCCCATAAAAGGAAAGGAAGAAAAGGGAAAAGATTAAACCCACAAGATGTTTGTTTCTGTCGTGATTTCTAATGCAGTTATGTCATAAAAGTTACAAAATAGAAAAGTAAAAAAAAAGTGGAAGGGAATAAATAGGATTGTGCATCTGGTGCAACATGTTTTAGTCTGCAGTGTGTGTGTGTGTGTGTGTGTGTGTGTGTGCACCCCGTCTAACTGGGCCCTTGTGGCGAGGCAGACCTGTCACTCCATGAATCACGACCTGCACTGAGGGCCTGCTGTGAAGCATTAAGGGGCCAATGTGGCGTGGACCATGAATGAGATCTTTAAAAACAACAGAGATCAGAGTAGTAAACCCAAAAAGAAGAGATCTCTTTTATTAGCAGGACAGGAAGCAGTCTGGACACGGCAGGACACACTCTCTCTCTCTCTCTCTTTCTCTCACACTCTCTCTCTCTCTCTCTCATCTGCGATATCAGATGTCAGGCGGAGGACCGTCAACCCGGAGGATTGGTTACTCGCTCTTGTCGTGGGGGGGGGGGCGACCCCGTCCCACACAGGGCGACTCTGTTCCACCCAGAGACGACGGCGGGAAGGAAAACACACGGGTGGCGTTTCTCCAGGTGTGCCCCCCCCCCCCCCCTCCCCTCTCCTCCCCCAAGACATTAGTGACCACCGGGGTCAGTTTTCAGAGCCGTGCCGAAACGGGGATGCCTGTTTGATGGCGATGTGTGTGTGTGTGTGTGTGTGTGTGTGTGTGTGTGTGTGTGTGTGTGTGTGTGTGGGGGGGAATCCGCTTCAGCAGAACCAGACGTCGGCTGAGCAACCCGACCCCCCCGACTCCTGTGTGAACCCCGCCAGGTCGGCAGGACCAGGAAACATTGTCCTCTTGCAGGAGGCCGGTGAGAGGGGGGACCAGAGGAGGGTCTGGTGAGGTCATCCTCCAGCTCCACTCCCAGAGCCATGTGAAGAGATGTGCACGGGTTTACACTGGGACCTGTCAGGGGGGGGGCAACGCTGTGGGAGCAAACAAACGGGACGGCTCCCGCCGCCAGCGCTGCCTCCACGTACAGTGCATATTTCACAAGAGGAGCATCCGGGGCCTGACCCCGGGGTCCCTGTGTACACAGAGCCCCCCCCCCCCACCACCACCACCACCACCACCACCACCACCACCACCCACACCCAGACGGGAGGTCCCTCTCTCTCTCTCTTTTTGACAGAACGAGATTGACGAGGAGTGCTCGGTCAAAAGGCTCACAGGAAAAGAAAAGAAAGAAGAAGAAAAATAATTCCGAAGGGTCTTTGATCCCAGAGGGACACGCCCCCTTTTCTTCTTTTTTTTTTTTTTTTTACCGCCGACGAAAACCGAGGGCTTCAGGCTCACGGCGGGCTCGGACCGGGACCGGCCCGCCCTGAGTCTCGGCCCGACGGCTGCGCCCAGACGAGGAGACCGATCAGAGTTCAAGTTCAACTGAGTTTCAGGAGATTGGCACACCTGTGAGCCCACCTGGGCCTCAGAGCGT
>CM070094.1:1637500-1742500 GCA_036178185.1 Liparis tanakae
ACACGGTCTGACACCTTCTGCTCCTATCGTTAATATTAGTATTCGCTGCATTGCTATCATTATTATTGCCGATATCATGACTGCTTTTATTGTCATTATTCCTCTATTATTTAAAGTTCAGTTATTTCTGGGAGGTGTAACTTCTTCATCATGCCTACTCCTCATTATATGAGTCATGTCATCATTGCATATGCATTGAATGTGCTGTAACTGTTATGTTGTTCCTTCTGGTCACATGACATCCCCCTGATGGAGGTTTCCTCATGTTGCTCTCCCAGAGGGTTCTTCTTTTTTTAGTTTCTCCTGAACCGATGTGAAGGGTCAGAGTAGTCGTCAAAAAACTACTAATAACCAGATTTATTTTAATCAATAAAAATACAAAAAATGCATTTATTTAATCATTTTGATTGTGTTTTTTTTAATCAAGATAAATCTGTGACGGGAGTTTTTATAATCCGTTGTACAGCTGGCATGTAGCGTCCATTAGACCCGTTTCTGTTTAAAAAGGTACCTACGTGGCATTATATATAATATTAAAACTAATTCCCCCTGTGGGATTAACAAAGAAGTATCGCACATCGTCCTCTCTTCACAGGATTCAAATTGACAAGGTTTTTAATTTTCACAATGAAACAGGTCTGAAGTAATTAGGTTGAAAGAAAAATAAACAAAGGGTTCTCCCCTATGAGGGTGGATGTGTGTGTGTGTGTGTGTGTGTGTGTGGGGGGGGGGGCACACGGACACACACACACACAGATACTTTATGTGTTTTGCAGGTTCTGGTTAAAACTAACAGTTTATTTGGGGCAACATTTGAAATGAAACACATAATTTGAAAAAAAAACGAAATGTTGTGTTCAAGGACAGTCCGAAAGATGAAAATCGGACGATGATGACAATTTGTAGCTTTAATAATCGGTGTAGCTTTGGAGACTGTTAAAAGAAAAAGTGCTTTTGCTGTATTGTCCTGCATAACACAAACAACTAAGCTTCTAGGCACAAGGTCTTGACCGTATTCAGTGTGTTTAAATAACTATGCCGAGGGTTCCGAGTAAAAGATACTGTTATCCCTTTATACTAGTATACACTATTATCCCTTTACACTAGTATACACTGTTATCCCTTTATGCTATTATACACTGTTATCCCTTTATACTAGTATACACTATTATCCCTTTACACTAGTATACACTGTTATCCCTTTATACTAGTATACACTATTATCCCTTTACACTAGTATACACTGTTATCCCTTTATACTAGTATACACTGTTATCCCTTTATGCTATTATACACTGTTATCCCTTTATACTAGTATACACTGTTATCCCTTTATACTAGTATACACTATTATCCCTTTATACTAGTATACACTGTTATCCCTTTATGCTATTATACACAGTTATCCCTTTATACTAGTATACACTGTTATCCCTTTATACTAGTATACACTGTTATCCCTTTATACTAGTATACACTGCTATCCCTTTATACTTGTATACACAGTTATCCCTTTATACTAGTATACACAGTTATCCCTTTATACTAGTATACACAGTTATCCCTTTATACTAGTATACACTGTTATCCCTTTATACTAGTATACACTGTTATCCCTTTATGCTATTATACACTGTTATCCCTTTATACTAGTATACACTGCTATCCCTTTATACTAGTATACACTGTTATCCCTTTATACTAGTATACACTGTTATCCCTTTATACTAGTATACACTGTTATCCCTTTATGCTATTATACACTGTTATCCCTTTATACTAGTATACACTGTTATCCCTTTATACTAGTATACACTATTATCCCTTTACACTAGTATACACTGTTATCCCTTTATACTAGTATACACTATTATCCCTTTACACTAGTATACACTGTTATCCCTTTATACTAGTATACACTGTTATCCCTTTATGCTATTATACACAGTTATCCCTTTATACTAGTATACACTGTTATCCCTTTATACTAGTATACACTGTTATCCCTTTATACTAGTATACACTGCTATCCCTTTATACTTGTATACACAGTTATCCCTTTACTAGTATACACAGTTATCCCTTTATGCTATTATACACTGTTATCCCTTTATACTAGTATACACTGTTATCCCTTTATACTAGTATACACTGTTATCCCTTTATACTAGTATACACTGTTATCCCTTTATACTAGTATACACTGTTATCCCTTTATACTAGTATACACTGTTATCCCTTTATACTAGTATACACTGTTATCCCTTTATACTAGTATACACTGTTATCCCTTTATACTAGTATACACTGCTATCCTTTATACTAGTATACACTGTTATCCCTTTATACTAGTATACACTGTTATCCCTTTATACTAGTATACACTGCTATCCCTTTATACTAGTATACACTGTTATCCCTTTATACTAGTATACACTGTTATCCCTTTATACTAGTATACACTATTATCCCTTTATACTAGTATACACTGTTATCCCTTTATACTAGTATACACTATTATCCCTTTATACTAGTATACACTGTTATCCCTTTATACTAGTATACACTATTATCCCTTTATACTAGTATACACTGTTATCCCTTTATACTAGTATACACTATTATCCCTTTATACTAGTATACACTGTTATCCCTTTATACTAGTATACACTATTATCCCTTTATACTAGTATACACTGTTATCCCTTTATACTAGTATACACTATTATCCCTTTATACTAGTATACACTGTTATCCCTTTATACTAGTATACACTATTATCCCTTTATACTAGTATACACTGTTATCCCTTTATACTAGTATACACTGTTATCCCTTTATACTAGTATACACTGTTATCCCTTTATACTAGTATACACTATTATCCCTTTATACTAGTATACACTGCTATCCCCTCGACCACAGTGACAGTGTGTCGACAGCAGAGGGCGCCATCGCTCTTCCGCTCACACAGAGCGAGCCTTTCTGAAGGCAACGCTTCCCTCACTCCCAGTATGTACTGTACATGTATATATGTGCGTGTGTGTGCGTGTGCGTGTGTGTGTGTGTGTGTGTGCGTGCGTGTGTGTGTGTCAAACCTAGATGTGAAATTGTTTTGAAGGCATTATATTAAAAGTAGTTTCAAAACGTGTATTCTTCTAATTACACTGAACTGTGCATTTGGTAGTAATGGGAATGGAAATACTACGTTTACATGTTTTTTGAGTAAATAGTACTTTGTGACTTTTACTCCACGACATTGGGACACCTCTGGGCACTGCTTCTTACTCTCTGCATTCAGCTGGTCCAGGATCTGCCTCTCTTATCCGCCTGCAGGTCCCCAGAGTGAAGGTGTATTGATTGATTGAATGACCTCACATGGCGTTGGGCCCGTGAAGATGTCCTGGTGCTCATCTGATCGGGAGACGGTGACGCGTCTGTGGTTGAAACTTACAAAGCTGACTATTATTTATTATTATAGTATAGAAGTCTATCATCTATGATGACTACTTTGACTTCTAATTAGACACTTTGCAAAGCAACAGTACTTCCACATAGTCGTGAAAGATATGGGACAAAGGGAAACCTTTTTTTATGGGATTTTGTCTCTCGCTCATTACTCGTATCAAAAAGAAAGGGGGGGGGGGACAAACACAGGCGCTATTTGCTTTACAACCGTTCACAGTTTGACTTCTATTTTGAACAAGGAAATGAATAAAGGAGTTCATAAGGCCGGGTTTAGTTCTCGTGGAGCAGCGACGAAGCGGGATGCATATTTAAATGCAAAGGAGAGCTGTAGCGAGGAGTCCCACACACACACACACACACACACACACACACACATAGTGTTTTCCAAAAGCACAGTGAGAGAGCAGAAGGTTTAGAGATATTCCACAAATAGAAAGTAATCAGAAAGAACATCCACCGTACATGAGCAGCTTGTACCCCCCGAAGCGCGCACACACACACACACACACACACACACACACACACACACACACACGCGTGATCTTGATAGCTAACCCGAACTGTACGTTTGTATCTGGTTGTAATGCAGATGTTGAAACACTAACGGGTCCGGTTCTGAGCCCTGAACGCCTGATTCAATTTGTGAAGTGCGAGTGCTTTCGGCAGCGAACGAGAGAGACGAGCCGGAGCATCCCATCGCCGTTGCTAAGTAACGGTTCAACGGCCCTTTGTCCTAACAGGCGAGAGACAATCGTAACCACCTCCTGCAGCGTGTGGGATGCAGAGCTCCGTTTCAATTGTGTTTACTGTGCGTCCGAGATGACAGAGAAGAACATCCTTGGGGCCCCCCCCCCCCATCCGCCCTCCCTCCAAATTGAGGATGCAAATCAACACCAGGATGTGTCGGGGTTTGAAGACGTGTCCAGTCTGATGTTCTTACAGTGATCGATGCAGAGCTGTGGAAAGAAACACACTTCCTCCTCTTTTTTTCCTCTCTAAATATTTAACCCGACAAAGTTATCCAATAAAATAATGCTCCACAAACTAAGTAACATTTTAAGCTCATTAACAGTTACACAACTGAGCGGTCAGTCGGACCCTTTCAAGGTCGAGCTCACAAAATGAAAAATAAAGCGAAAGTTGCAAGATTACATACATTTTCCGGCCAACCGCTCTCGATGTCACGCGATAATAAACGATGACAAACCGCATCGGGCCCGGACTCAAGCTGCGGTCTCCATGGGAACTGAACCAAAGAGAAAAACAACTCAATCGTCTCACCTTGAGTGAAATCAAACATGCATTTGAAATAAAAAGACACTCTCCCCACCACACGGCGGCGAATTATTAGTTTCTAGAATCTCTTCCTCATCTCATCCTATCGGGAAGTTTGTGTGAAATTGTCATAATTAGCCTGTGAATTCCTGAGTGTTTTGCGAGGGTCACACGGTGACCTTTGACCCGCCAAATAAAAATGTAGCCACTTGTAATCAAGTCGCCGCTGAAATATGTCGTCGGCATTCTCCTCTCTTCAGAGTCCTGATGGCTGAGATGTGTGTGGGCAGAAATGTGGGCGAGCTTCCTGGCGGGAAGAACCACCACCGGGGGGTTCTTCTTGAGGGGGTTCTTAAAAAAGGTAGAGCCGTTTTCACAAATGTGATCGGTTGCAACAGGCAGATGATAATAATGAGCGTGATTTTAAGATGTGTGTGTGCCTTCATATGGCCTAGCCTTAGCTGGAACCAATTAATCTATATTAGTGTATTTATTACGTCATAATTCTCTCTTTTCGGATTACGATAACCAAACTCCAGGACCAGACCGTATTCAGTGTATCGCATATCACAACATCACTTGTTTAGTATTGACTAACCGATTCCACATGATGGTGAAATCAGCCCGCGCAGGGAGCTGGAGAGCAACATGGTACAGATGAAGAATTACAATAGGAGACAATAAACTAAGAACAAACTAAAGTTAGACCCAACTGGTTCACCCAATTTGAACATAACTGGGATTCAATAGTAGAACCATTATGAATATTATCATTAATAGGAAGAAGGAAAAAAGGAGCCATTTCTTTGATGGATGTAGTGACGTGTGGGAGAACGCAGCACGATGCTGGACACAGGCCTGGGCTCAGCGTGAGGGCGGGGCCTCGTCGTGAGGGCGGGGCCTCGTCATGCAGGGGGACAAAGACTATTGTTCTTTGCACCGTCATACAATTAAAACGCCTGCAGGCGTGGGAATCAAGGGCACCTTGAGGGAGTGAACGGATGAATGATACTCGTACCGGTTTGGTGTCAAAACTGCATTTCAATAATTGTTTCTCATTCATTCAAATGATAAGCTGAGCACGGGTCTGTGCTACAACTTTTGATATGAGAAACATTCGAATACAGGTTCTCAATGTCCCCGCTGGGGGAGGAAGAGGGGATGGATTCTTCTCTTCCTTCAATACGTGGAAAAACACTCGGAAGCATTTTTTTCCTTTCTAGATATATTCAAGACTAATAAGCCTTTTCAAATTGTCAGTGTTGGGTTTGCCACAAAGAATATTTATATATATTTTCACATATTTAAATTGTATATGTATATATATATATATATTTTTTTTACTTTCACATATGATTTATATAAAAGAAAATTTAAGATAGAATTTTTTTCACCATAAATGTATATATGAATAGATATAAATATTCAATTACAAGAAAGAAAAATAAATAATAGTAATATATATTTAGTTTTTTAATATATATATAAATTGTATATACATACATATATGTATATATAATTTTTATATGTATAAATTTTTCTCACAAAAGATTTATATATATATATATATATATATATATATAAATAGAAATCATATGTGAAAAAAATGTGATTGAATATATATATAGATAGATTCATTCACATTTTTTCATTTTAATTTTGTGATATATATATATATATATATATATATATATATATATATATATACCATTATAACAGGGTGGAGCGCGATGCGCGCACACAGGTGAACACTCTCATAAGCACTTTTTTATATTTATAAACAAAAGGAAGCATATCTTAAATTCTACCACCAGATGCTGGTTTGGAACTACTTTCTTGACCAATAAAGGATCCAACCCTACTACAACTTGACGAGCATGACTACACATGACACAAACTTCCAGGTTTACACATCAGTCCTCCGTCAGCCAACACGTCTCCAACGGGAAGTCTCTATTGTTTCCACAAACAAGCAGGAGTCAGATTGCGTCCCAGGATGTCCTTGAGGCCGGTGGGGGAACCGGCAGCCGGGTTTCATGTGGTCAGAGCCTCGCTGATCTGCCCAATCCTCGCCGCGCCAGGGCCCGGTTGGTTATTTTGAAGTGTGGGATATTCGTGGCCCAGGACGGGGCAGCGGCTGCTCCCATCCTGCCTTTCAAAAAGGACGGAAGCGGGGTTGGAAATGCACGCACGGCGTGGGAAAAAAACGACTTTATTTACTGCGCAATAACCTTTCTGTCATTATAGGGCGTCGCAGAGAAACAATACGTCCTTGTGATTCACGGGTCCTACGGGCTCAAAAGAACAGACCATATCGCGATGAATGCTGAAGGTCTGAACCTGAGGCTCAAGGACGCGCTGTGATTGGCTGCACACAGATCCAGAGAAATTCCAAAGAAATAGGGAAGAAAACAACTATTGGAGCCAAAGTGCTACTGTGCCGAGTAAACAGACAACATCGGTGACGCAATACTAGCACAGAAACCTCACAGAGCCTTCCGGAGGGTCAAGTTGATCAGGGAGATAACGTCTGAACCAGCGGACGCTCAAGGCCCAGAGTATCTGAAGATAAGGGAGCTAAAAATACCTCTTCCTGAAAACAGAATGCTTTCTTTTGTTGTCCAACAATAACCCAGTTTCAGAAGATAGGCGGTTCCTCTAAAAAGGACAGGTTATTTTTCATCACAACATTGAAAGTGAAAAACTTCTAAAGACCAATTTGAGACATCCCGTAGTAAAACTACCAATGGTAGGTAGGTAGGTAGGGAAGATGGTAGGTAGGTAGGTAGGTAGGTAGGTAGGTAGGTAGGTAGGTAGGTAGGTAGGTAGGTAGGTAGGTAGGTAGGGAGGTAGGGAAGATGGTTGGTAGGTAGGGAGGTAGGGAGGATGGTTGGTAGGTAGGTAGGGAGGTAGGTAGGTAGGGAGGTATGGAAGATGGTTGGTAGGTAGGAAGGTAGGTAGGTAGGGAGGTAGGGAAGATGGTTGGTAGGTAGGTAGGTAGGGAGGTAGGTAGGTAGGTAGGGAAGATGGTTGGTAGGTAGGAAGGTAGGTAGGGAGGTAGGGAAGATGGTTAGTAGGTAGGGAGGTAGGGAAGATGGTTGGTAGGTAGGGAGGTAGGTAGGTAGGTAGGTAGGTAGGTAGGTAAGATGGTAGGTAGGTAGGGAGTCAAAAGTTTGGACACATCTAGTATATTTATGTTTTTTGTCCTTTAATGATGACTATTTGAGAGAAAAAAAAGTATAATACAGATACGGTGTGTACTAATTACATTTGTAATAGTTTTGGCCCCAAAAGAAGAAGTACTTCAATAAAACGTCTGTTTAGTCAAATTCCACGAGTGCTACGACACCCTTTGTTTTTGAATTTGCATAAAAGGACAAAAAACTCCTTTTGTCCATCTGATGTTTATTGATCCAATTCCAATACTGCTGACCATAAACTAACCCTCTATTTCTACTTGTTTCAAGAGTAGCTGTTAATATTAAGACACATTAATATTCCAACTTCCTACATGTATAGTTGTGTGCTCGTCAGTCTGGTCGAAGCGTTGTACGGATTGTTGTTCTTCATGTACAAACAAAACACTACTTTTTTTAACCAAACCCTCTCATACCAGATAACATGTGTGAAGAGTACTTTCTAAAACCTAAAAGCCTGACAAACACATGACTAAACCAGAGCGATGCCTCTTAGCCATCCTGTGGCGGCCGAGAGCGAAACAAGATCACAGCTTCTCGCGCCTTTACGGTCCCGTTCAGCGGTCCAGGAAACACACCGACCAATTACACGCGCCGCAAATCAAGTCACGTGATCCTACTCGGCCAATCACACACGTGTATTCAGTTAAGCCCCGCCCTCGACTCAAGTGTGACGTGAAGCCCAGATCTTTTGACCCGAGAGCCTAATGTGAACAGAATCCAGACACATGTATTAACTGCCTACACTGATAACAGAGAGGACAAATGGGCTGAAACAAATGGTTTAATAACCACGGATAAAGTCCCTGAACACATGTATGTATTGGTTCATTTGACCGGGACGCACCAATCAGCCGCCACACTGAGTGAGGCAGACTTAGCCAGAGACTGACTGCTTTCGAAAGCAGCCATTTATCTTTTTAGATGACAAAAATATAATGAATTTAAAGCTGCAGTACTGCGTTCATGTGACTAAGAACAAGGCTGGACCGAGGGCCGGGAGGCGGGGCTTAAGGAAACACCAATGTCTCTGAATCTTCATCCCATTCTCTCCGTACATCTTCATACTTCAAGATGACGTGACATCCCCCCAATCATCGGACGTGATAATGAGAGGGCTGTCAGTGTAGAGCAACTTGTCAAACGTGCATCTATGTAAATGTATCACATGTACACAAAAGTACAATATAGACCCACTTGCCGTACGTCATCCCTTCTTGAACACTGTGTCTAAATGTTTAGATGACGTAGAGCAACAAAGTGCACACCAAGCTGGCAACGGCCACGGAAACACTCGTTCATCCTCTAGACAGAGAGCATGCTGGGTACTTGTTCGACACATTCTGCATGAACTTTGAAGCCATTTGTCAATGTCGGGCTAGTTTATCTATTGGAAGCCAAGCGGGCATGACAACGGCGGCGAGTCGTCCTGTTATTGAGTTACAAGCTGCGATGGACAAGTGGAAGAAGTCAGGCTCCGCATCAGGGGGGGGGGGGGGGTCACACAACTGGGGGGGGGCAAACTCATGGCCGCATGAAATAAATATGATGCATTTTCTTAAAAAAGGGAGAAAAAAAATATTGTGCTTTTATTTTGAAGGTCTGTTCACTCTCCTTTAGGCTGCGTTCAGATCGCTGGAACAGGAATCGTGGGGTAACGGGTAACGGCTCAGATACTGCTGCATGAAACACCGAGCACGAAAACACACCGAGAAAAAGAAAGCCTTTTTTTGGTGCCAATCAACAGCCAATATTATTGTTGTGGGGGGGGGGGGGGGGGGGTACACAAGCGAGTGGCGGCTCAGGCTTCGGCTCCATGACGCTGCTCGACGGGACATTTCTCCGTTTCCTGCGAGCGTTATTAAAAAGGCGTTCACGCTGAAAGGATTCTGTTATTCGACGGTGAGGTTGAGCTTGTTGAAGACGGAAGAAAAGTCAAATTATTATTGAACAAATGGTCAAATTATTGGAAAACAGTCACAGGTTGCTACGCACCGCTGGTCTGGGCCAGTGTCAACACATGGGGGGGGGGGGGGGGGGGGGGGAGCAGAAAGGAGACGGGGAACGACAACAATCACGACTCTGTACGGGTGACACGCTAACGACGAGGAGGAGGAGGAGGAGGAGGAGGAGGGGGGGCACAGCTGATGAGCGGGGACACAAACAGTCACCGGGCGTGTAGCAACAGGAGGAGCAGAAAGCCCTGAGGATCTCTCAGACACTCAGGTGTCAAACTCAGCCTTCAGCGAGAGGCGGAGGAACCGCCACGATTTATGACAGCTACACATTATATGTTGGACAAGAGAGAGGTGTGTGTGTGTGGGGGGGGGGGGTCCTGATGAAATTATTGAAAAAAAAGATATTAAGCCAACGTTGTGTTTTCATGTGGCAAACAGAAAGCAGTCGTTACCAAAGTGCTGCACAAAATCAACAAATACAGAGAGCCTGTTGTTTATTGTTGCGTTATCATAAGCCATAAAGACATAACTGTTTCCATTACACAAGTCAGATTAATAACGATGTATATTAATCAGAATAGAGAACGTACTCGTGGTTTAGAGATCCCGATCACATGGTTGGTTCTGCCGTCAATACTAATTGAATTACATTTAGGCTGCAGATTTTAGATTTTTTTTGTCCATCATCTCAGAAAACATCTCCCTGGCTCTGAAGTGTGAACCTTCAAAAAGTCTGATTATTGTGTATATATATATATATTTATATATGGATTAAAACCGACAGTTTCATTCATAGTTTTTAGGATGCGTTATGAGCTTATGAGATATTTTAAACAGCTCATAGTTCTTTTTCTAAAATTCGAAATTTGTGAAATGTCCCCACTGTGGGACGAATAAAGGAATATCATATCATATCTTAATATCTGTTCATGTTGCTTTGAAATCATCTTCAAACAACTGGATTTATTCCCGTTTATGACCAAAACTACATTTTACGAGACACATTATTATGATTACGTTATAACTTACTCATCCCTACGGATAAACAAACTCTAATAGAATGTCCCATCAAAGAATATCTCCACATACATATATATATATATATATATATATATATAGAAATGTATATATTCATCTATATATATATATATATACACACATACATACATACACATATATATAGAAATGTATAGATATATATATATATAGATAGAAATATATATATATAGATATATATATATCTATATACAGTATATATATCCATCTACCTACCGATCAGTCTATCTATATATATATATATATATATATATAAAATAAATAAATCCATCTACCTACCTATCTATCAATAGGTATATATATATATATATATATATATATATATATATATATATATATATATATATATATATATATATATATATAGATGCATATCTATATAGAATGTATTTGTTAAATTACTGCAAACATTGGATGTAGAAGCCTACAGCGTTCAGGTGTCACATTGCCTCCCAAAAGAAAGAGGATTCCTCTCCGTTCCCCCGGTCCTTGGTGGAGGTGCTGCTGCAGCATCCATGTTGTTCCACTAGCAGGCCGGCCCCCCGGCTCTGGGCCTGAACGATGGGCCTGGGCATCGGGGCCAGCCCATCCTGAGAAGAGCCATTTTCCACCCCATTAATAACATAATGAGGTGACAACTGAGTGCCGAATAACATCACTTAGCCCCCTGCACACAGACAGGGTCCAAACAGCAGCAGCACACATGCCCCGATACCTCTGCACTTGCACTGGAATTAAAAAAATACACTACCGTTTAAAAGTTTGGTGTCACTTAGAAAGTTCCTTATTTTTAAAAGAAAAGCACTGTTTTGTTCAATGAACATTAAATTAATCAGAAATACACTATACATAGTTAATGTGGTAAATGGCTATTCTCTGGTTTTCAATGAGATCTCTACAGAGGTGTATAGAGGCCCCTCTCCAGTGTGCTAATGGTACATTGTATTTGCTTATCGCCTTAGAAAACTAACGGAGGGGTAGAATACCACGAAAACCTTTTTTATGTGAGCACAGCTGAAAACAGTTATGCTGGTGAGAGAAGCTATAAAACAGGGCTTCCTTTAAGCTTGAAGAACACAATTAATATTTCATTATTTCTAACCTCGTCAATGTCTTGACTATATGTTTTATTCATTTGATAAATATAACTGTGATTTTTCATGGAAAACACAACATTGTCTGAGTGACCCCAAACTTTTGATTGGTAGTGTATAGTCCGATTCATGCTGCATAAATATATATATATATATATATATATATATATATATATATATATATACATAAATGCCAATTATAGAGAGGAAGGAGGCAGACATCTCTACCACAACTCTCCCAAACGAGGCAAATCACACCGGAACAATCTTGATTGATAAACAGGTAAAAGGGAAAATAAGTATTTTTGTTATTGGGGTAAATATTGATAAAAAGTGATGAGAATGGAGTGATAAAAGAATCGAGTGATTTGATTCATTTCAAGCCGCATTTTCGTCATTCATGACGCATTTAACGATTATGGAAATGCTTAAACAGCGTTGCTCTGATAATCACCAATTCATCTTTCACAACGCATTGCTGTGAACCAAAAAATTTGCAAAAATGTGCAAGAAAATGTGCAAAAATTGTTGTTGTGACTGATTAATGTAAGAAATGGTGATTTCCTGGGTTGTTGGCAGCGTCCTCCGCCAGCTTGACGAGCGTCTCTGCTGTTGCCTTCATACACACTGATGGAAAGCCGTGTCTGATACTGGCGAGAGCTCCTCATGCTTCTGCTATTCCTAAGGTGCACAGTGTGTGTGTGTGTGTGTGCGGGGGCGACTCGACGAAGCGCATGTCCCTGGGAACAAGGGAGAGTCGAGAGACGATTGAGAGCCGGAGATGACGCGCTTCTGCTGATCAAATGCAGCTTAAAATATGGTGAGAATTCAGCCTAACACAAGTTCATATGGTCGTGTCACCAGTAGGGATGAGAAGTGAAAAGATGTTAGCGATTACGATGCCTTATCGATTCGACACATGCTGTGTGTTCAAATGCTTATTCATGTTGGTTGTATTTCCTCCCTTCGACGAAATAGACTTTTTACACACGTTACAAGTGGCGTAGTTGTCATTGTGTCGTGTGAAATAGAGCCACACTTTAGAACGCTTCTGCTAGTTGCCATGTTTGCAGCAGTCTTAAGAAGAAACTAAAAAAGTTTGCGCATGCGCAACCCCAAAGAGGACCGTTGGAGGAACCGTTAAGGAATCTGGCTGACGATTCCAAACAATCGCTTCACTGGGAACCGGTTCTAAAACAGAACCGGTTCTCGATTCCAGTCCCTATTACCAGTATTATTGGTCACGCCAGCAGCATGGCGGTGTCTGTTGGTATCAAGTCGTGGTTTGAAGCAACGCCTTCCGCCTAAAATAAATGATCACAGTCACTTCCACAGTGAGTTCACTGAACGCTGGTGTCCGATCGGTACTCCAAAACATCGTGTTGGGACTGAAAAAAACAGGACCGTCCACAGCTGGGACCGTCGACGGGACTGTTAGTACAACGTGTTAGTACAACATGTCAGTACAACATGTTAGTACAACATGTTAGTACAACATGTCAGTACAACATGTTAGTACAACATGTCAGTACAACATGTTAGTACAACATGTCAGTACAACATGTCAGTATAACATGTTAGTACAACATGTCAGTACAACATGTTAGTACTGTACAACATGTCAGTATAACATGTTAGTACAACATGTCAGTACAACATGTTAGTACAACATGTCAGTACAACATGTTAGTACAACATGTCAGTACAACATGTTAGTACAACATGTCAGTACAACATGTTAGTACTGTACAACATGTCAGTACAACATGTTAGTACAACATGTTAGTACAACATGTCAGTACAACATGTTAGTACAACATGTCAGTACAACATGTTAGTACAACATGTCAGTACAACATGTTAGTACTGTACAACATGTCAGTATAACATGTTAGTACAACATGTCAGTACAACATGTTAGTACAACATGTCAGTACAACATGTCAGTACAACATGTTAGTACTGTACAACATGTCAGTACAACATGTTATTACAACATGTCAGTACAACATGTTAGTACTGTACAACATGTCAGTACAACATGTTAGTACAACATGTTAGTACAACATGTCAGTACAACATGTTAGTACTGTACAACATGTTAGTACAACATGTTAGTACAACATGTCAGTACAACATGTTAGTACTGTACAACATGTTAGTACAACATGTTAGTACAACATGTTAATACAACATGTCAGTACAACATGTTCGTACAACATGTCAGTACAAGTTAGTAGTTAGTACATGTTAGTACAACATGTTAGTACAACATGTCAGTACAACATGTTAGTACTGTACAACATGTTAGTACAACATGTCAGTACAACATGTCCGTACAACATGTCAGTACAAGTTAGTACAACATGTTAGTACAACTTAGTACAACATGTCAGTACAACATGTTATTACTGAATTGAAATATACTTTATTAATCCCCAAGGGTAAATTTGTGAAAACATGTCACTACGCCTGTCAAGACGCCACTGGAATACAATAGTAGTGAACAATAGTTGTTATTATCGGCCTCCAAAATCTTCAACATCTTGAGAGCCACACACACACACACACACACACACACACACACACACACACACACACACACACACACACACACACACCAGAGATGGCTAACTGTTAAAACAAACAGTCTCCTTCAGAACGCACGCCTCCCTGTTGATGTTCAGCAGGACGCCTCCCAGCTGGTCAGGCAGTAACGGGGGAGCTGACAATACACAACGAGAGCCATCGGCTGTGGTTAACGTGCAACCACACTTCAACAATCACGCTTTAACAAACACACAAACACACACAAACACACGGTGCAACAACAACCAAAAGGCAACAATTTGCAATAAAGAGACTCGTTCCGTTTCCTTTTGAACACGCGCTGATCGACGTTAACTGTACATGACGTGCACGTCTTCATCCATAACGGCACTGTACTTCAGACCATCTGACAACCAGGGGACCGGGGGGGGGGGCTTCCTTTGACAATACAAATTAAAACGAGTTGTCGTTTCCATCCCGTCCACCTGTTCCACCTCGATATCGCGTCCTAACAAACCTCTCTCTCTCTCTCTCTCTCTCTCTCTCTCTCTCTCTCTCTCTCTCTCTCTCTCTCTCTCTCTCTCTCTCTCTCTCTCTCTCTCTCTCTCTCTCTCTCTCTCTCTCTCTCTCTCTCTCTCTCTCTCTCTCTCTCTCTCTCTCTCTCTCTCTCTCTCTCTCTCTCTCTCCGGTGACCCAAGCGGCAGCCTCTGTGCGTCTGAGGGGAGATTGCAACTACCAAGAGTTTCATACAGTATGCGCGCTCGCAAGCACGCGCGCACACCCACCTCCACACACACACACACACACACACACACACACACACGCCACGAGCCCCGCCGCTGTCTGAAGAACAGATGGCGGCCGGCGCGCGTGCGTGCGCAGCGTCCTCACCGTGTAAAGCCCGATCCTGCACAGCGCGAGGGAGAGCTGCATGTGCTCCGACATTGTGCTCGGCGACGAGCGTGACCCCCCGGCGACGAACGAGCCGAGCCTCGGGAGGGGAGTGGACGGATGGATGGAAGGAGGGAAGGAGGGAGGGAAGGAAGGAGGGAGGGGAGGAGGATCCGAGAACAACATTGTCAGGTCGACAACATGAGTCCAGCCCCCCCCCCCTCCTCGCAGCCAGTATCCACAAGCGGTTTCTTTCTTTCTCCTCCTCCTTTACATGGTGGTTATGGCCGTCTTGTGTTTAGTCATCGCGAGAAATATAATGATAATAAATAAGCCACTACTGAGGATCAGCAGACAAACACCAGCCCCAGATTAGAGTTTGTGGGGATGTTTCTCCACACCGAGATTAAGGGCTCAGTGACAACTAGGGATCCAGAAAGAGACTACAAATTGGATTAGTCACACACACACACACACACACACACACACACACACACACACACACACACACACACACACACACACACACACACACACTGTGGTTGCGAGCTTTGTGGAGTAAAACATGTTATAAAGCAAAGAAGGGAATCGACCGCAGCTCAGGGGCAGACCACTGTGAGTCATGCCCCCCCCCAACACACACACACACACACACACACACACACACACCCCATGCTGACACACAGCAGGTATAACACAGCGATGGGTCGCCTAGAACTCAAATTGATTTTGTGCAAACATGGAAGGGACGGTTTACCGTGTGCCTGCGGGCGAACCAATCCATGTTGTGTGATGTAGCAAATTAATTGTGAAAGCGATGAAGTGCTTTGAAGTCTGACAAATCATTAAAAAAAGCTATTTCTTATTACATAAGACCTGCTGTCCATCACTCAAACCGCGTGAGTTCATTTGCCCGACTAGTTGGGATGTATTTGCATAATTTGAGGGGGCGTGGCTTATCTCAGTGGAAACAGTTGTCCTTTCCGCCGTCCACCATGGAAGACGCTTTTTACGCTTCACTTTTTACGCTTCATACTAGTTGTGGACATCCCATAAAGGTTGGCCCATCTACCGCCCTGGTGTTTGGGTTCATAACATCACCCAGCTCGGTGACTTTCACCGGCTACGTCTGAATAAAAGTTGCTTGCAGCGCGGCTAGAGCAGCTGCAGCCAGTTAGATTCACCAACCGCACAAAGTCAGTGATGGCGGGCGGAGCGTCTCAATGCTGATTGGCTTTCACAACTCAGCGGCGGGCGAATTTTCCGTAAATGTGGCGCATTTTTCGCTTTGCTCCATTTGCTTGTGTTAGGTGGTAATAGTTTATTTTGATAACATCTGCAGAGGTCTTGTGTTTTAAATGAATACATATAGAAAGATATTATAATAGAAAATAAACAAAACTAATCGTTTAGATCACAGCATGAGTAAAACCAAAACCAAGACTCAAGTCATCATATCCCAGTTCACACAGGGGCACATAAGTCAGAAAACATCTACAACCAGATGAACCTTCCTCCAACTCAAGCAATCGATTTTTAAAAACCCCTGAAGAGAACCGGTTCCCGTGGACCCAAATCAGTCTGCAGCCAATTCCAGGAGCAGCGGACCTAAAATCCCCTTTTCCCATTTCTAGACGGACGTTAGGAACAGATATCAAGAGGAGGCCTCGCACATATGTCACAGAGCGAAGACGGGAGCTTCCAGTATTTTTCTGATAAATTAACTTACAAAGATAAGAAGTCTTAGCTAAAACAGACAGTTGAAAGATGGGCCTGTAATTGTTTAAAAGTGTGGGGTTTAACAGGGGGAGAACAAAGGCAGACATCCATATAAGGTGAATTTCATTTGAGACTAAGGAGAGATTTAAAAAGATATGTTAAAGGAGGTGTGATCAAATCTGGTATATGGTTGTTGATGAAAGTTATGCGGACCTGCCGTTTTTCCTGCGCCTAAAAGTTTACGGGCTTGGTGACAAACTGAAAGACCGACTAACATTTTCAAGACGACTAAACAAACCGGGAATTTCAACAGGGAATTTGTAATGTAGATGCTTTATAGTGTCAAACTAGGAACCAGAGGCAATGAAGTGCTCATTAAAACCGTTGAGCATTATGACTTTATCAGAGTTGTCATTAGAGTCCTTGACAATGCAAAGGGGAAGTTCAAAGCCATTCCTATATCCAGATAAAGATGTTATTGTCTTCCAAAACAGTCTTGGGTTGTTTAGGTTGTTTGGTGTTTCGCTGAGAAAACGCTCAGCTTGAGCTTCTTTAATTGCAACTGATCAAGCCTTGTGCAGTTTCCTAAAAAGCAGCCAATGTGGCTCACGACCATCTCCATGCACCTTCAACAGCATCAATATTAGCTTAACTCTTTCCCAGTCAGAGCCAAACAGATCATGAATAAACCCTTGTTCCACAAAGCGGTGAAGCTCCCATTACCAAAGAACCTGCAGGTGGCTTTTGTGGACCGATAAACTTTCCTCTCCGACAATAGGAGCAGAATAACAAACCAAAGACAACAGAGCCCTCCACCTATCCAATGTCGCTTGTATTGGTTTTACTGAGGAAGAGCAACAAGGGTCTCGGAGAAAGTAAACGATCGGGAGCGCGCAAGGGTTTTCATAAAGTTAGCGGAAGGATATACGTGACAACATTCGGTTTTGCAAAGTTAGCGGAAAGAACCACATGAAACAACATCCGTTTTTCAAAATAAGATGCCGACAAATCATACACTAACATATAAAAGTAAACAATGAACTGATTTGGCATCTTTATAGATCGTTTCTGAGATTTAGCTTGAATTATGCCAACATTGAAACATTTTTACTGTACAAAGGAAGAGTTTATAAAAAAAAGTCAGACTTTTGTATGTTAAAAAGAATTATGTAAATAGTATTCCCCAAGAGTTCTAGGAAATGAATAAAGCAGATGTATCCCATACATGGGGGGGCACTGATGATGATGTCGGCCGGTGAAACACCAGGGAGGGAGTTGGGGACGGGGGAGGGAGGGAGGGAATGCTGCCGAGCTTGCAAGAGCTATACCCCCACACCGCCCGAACACACCTGGAGGCTGTGCACTTGAAATAAATACAAATCTCCATTAGTTCCCATCGAGAACACCAGCTCTCGCCGATGGATTGTAGAACCGATGGAACTCAAAGCGCACGCATTGTTGACGTTTTTTTGAGAGACTGCCGGCGCTCGTATCTGGTAACAAAAGGTGTGTTTATCGTGGTCGTTTGCCCCCGAGAGAAAGGCTCGGCGTGGTGGGGGCCGGGGTCAGACGGGAGGCGTGGGGGAGAAAGTGAGCGGAAAAGTGACACCGGCTAACAAGCTCCATTTACATGTTGCCAAAAAACAGAAAAACAAACAAAAAAGCAGCCTCTCCCATTGGCTCCCCCCCCGCTGTGTGCCCTTGGACGGGAGCTCTGCTCCGGTGTACGCCGCCAAAAAACACACACGGGCCTCTGCTCAGGCGATGGATCCACATAGCTCCCGGGTCGCTACCTTCATCGCTGCCTCTCTCTCTCTTCCTCTGCCTCTGTTCAGCTTGCTATCAAAGAATAATAGAACTGCAAGCTGCTAATTTTCTGTGCCGCAACACAAAGATGCCGTTAACTCCGTTAAGCTCCTGGCATCGAGAGCCAGAACGTTCTCCGTAGAACGATAGCAATCCTCAGACGAAGGTTCTCCGATGACACGCGGCGTTTCTTAGAGGATATTCTCTTCCCGGTTCCGGGTCGGGAATGTGTCTTCGTCACGGCAGAGCTGCAGGTTCAAGGTTTCGAGGCTGACATCTTACCAATTTATTGTTTATTTATTTGTATTTTAATAATACTGATAAGAGTTCTCGGTAGATGACAGTATAAAATACGAGGCCTGTTTGGTAACGAGCATCATTAACGTCATGACCGTCAGATTTGATTGTAAGAAGAGTTTGAAGCAGTATAAACATCCGGTAGAACGTTGGGTGAATTTAGTTTTTAAAAAAAATGTTTTTGGTGGATTTGGCCGACAGAACTATTAATAGTAATGACAGCTTAATAACCACAGATGCCGTCGGTAAATCTCTTTTACCAAATGTTTTAACTTTTTTTTTTTTTAAACGGGGGGGAAGAAAGTACAAATAAAGTAGAGAAAGTTCACCATCTCGACCAAAAAGGAAAATGTAGCCAGCTGATAATGTGAATGTCAAATCTGCCTTTTTCCTCAAGGGAAGTTGATAAAATTCAATTACAGAGGGAGTCTTATCATAATGTCAACAGCAGTAAATAAAGTTATACAACTACTCGGCCCGACATTGAATGTTATTCATTCCCTGGCATGTGTTCACAGCGCGGGGTCGAGGTGTCGTCAGTCACACGCCCGTCATCACCATATGGCTGCAGGTCGTTGCCTGGCGGTAGCTGTCACTGAATCACTGGCATAATATAAATTCCACACATAAATACTGGTTTATTATTAAGTACTTTGACAGTTTGGTTTTTGCAGAGCTTTAGGCCGGGGCTTTAATCTCCTGTGTGTAGTGGAAATAAATAAATAGCTGGTAATCTCTCAATGTTATGTAAGGTTGAAAAAGACGTGGCCCACAAGACTGAAGAGGTTTTCTTTCTGATTGGGCATTTAGTCTCAAACAAGCGGAGGAGTTTAACCTTTTGCACTACAATATAAATTGTGTCAGTAAATACCCCCGGATGTAAATCTTTAAGCGTCTTAAAAAAAGAAAAAAGACTATTGAAAATAAAAGCTATTATTGCCGGGCGCATGCGTGCCATCTCATCGCCGTGGTGTCAACAGCATCACGCTGAGCCGTGTGTTACACAACAACAACAAGAGGCAGCAGCCATGTTTATGTGTGTAGATTGTAAAGCCCTCTGGAGGCTAATTTGTAATTTGTGAGAATGGGCAAAATAAACTGAATGGAGATGTTTGGAGTGTTTCAAATGATCAATACAGACAATAGTTTGTATATAAACTCTTTACAACAGGTCCAACGTGCCCCGCCTGGTGAGCAAGCGGGGGTCGAAGCGTCGGGTCACGCGGCCGTATCGTAGCAACGGCTAACCCCGAATTCCTCAGTCTGTGCTGCTGTTTTGTGCGTTTCTTTTTTTTGAACATCGTGCTGACCGTGCAGGAGTTTGGTCCTGTGATCCAGTTCAGAATAAATTCCACCACGCGCCCGAGATCTCCACCAGTCCCAATTCAAACCGGTAATCACACAGCAATGTGCACAAATAATTGTTTGTTCATCCGAAATACAATTAGAGCATGAACCGGCCTCACTCATCCAGGGTTTAGTGATATGTTCCAATCGATTTATAGGGAAGACGGAGGCCCTTTGCTCGTGACCTCAGAAGGTCCAGAGTTACAGCTGTGCTTTCCACAGAAACACTGGGCTTGTCACGGGACAGATTTACTCCTGAGAGAGAGTAAAGCTGGAGCATAACGTCTTTTCTTGTCAGACTTTGCAATCTAGACTCAAGAAAAAGTGTCCCCCTGCCCGGAGTTCAAAGTTCCTTTCAGGTCCTAAATCTTGGGGAGGCCCCGCTTATAAACAAGCTGATAACACTGGGTGGGCGAGTTCCACTGCATTCCGCCCCGTCTCTGTGTCTAGCCCCCCCCCCCTCCTCCTTCAGAGACCACAGGAACATGTCTATGAACTGGTCGCTTCATATATCCCCAGAGAAAGCCTTCAGTTACAGCTTTCTCTCCATTGTTGCACCTTTTTTGTGCAGCACCCCATCCCACCTTGACACAGTGGGTAAAGCCCCCCACCCAACACCCTCCCCCCACAGTGGTCTGTAGACTCTGTACCAATTATTTTGGTCACAGGTATTGCAAACATGCAGGCGGGGAGGAGGGTGTAAATGTGTCAACGCTCTGCCTCGCCTCCTGACCCCCGGGGTGGCCACAGCCGACAGAGCGGCGCGTCATCCTCGTCCAGCAGCAGCTACGTGGACGTTACGTCATTCAGCGACACGCGCACTCGTGAGCGCGCAGCTAGCTAGTGGGCTAGTTTACGTGTTTCCTCCGTGTACACAGAGGCAGAGCTCGCGAGGGGAGGGGAGGGAGGAGGAGGAGGAGGAGGAGGAGGAGGAGGAGGAGGAGGGGGGCTTGTTTCACGGGACACCAAGGGGGGCTAGACCGGGAACATTAGCATAACACAACAACCGGGAACGCCACTGCACACACATTGGAGGGGGGGGGGGGGGGGCATGTACCACCTGGTGACATCACCGTCTTGGTTCGGGATAGCCCAACTGGCCAAAACACAACACACACACACACACACACACACACACACAACACGTTAGGGCTCGAGTTTGTCTGAAACATCGCGACATTTCGATTCAATGACTTACCAGATAATCCATGTACTCTCGCTGACCAGGCACAGCAGCGCGAGCTCGCGTTGTTGTTAATCCAGTTTATGTCGTTTCTTTTTGCCCCGCAGTCCTAAATGCAGCGGGGGGTTGAGCACACGTCACTTTGTATTCCCCGCCGTCCGGCAGACAGACGACCAGAGAAAGAAACCCTTCGGTGGGTGTGGGAGAGAGGGGTTCTCGCCGTCTTCTTCTTCTTCTTCTTCTTCTTCTTCTTCTTCTTCGCTTAATAAAAGCAAACAACAAAAGGGACGTTTCAGCAGCAGCGGCCGAGTCTGCTTCGGGCGCGGAGGGCCACCGGGTCCGCGTGCTTTCCCCTCTTCTGTCCGACTAAGCAGCCCCCTCGTCGGCCCGTCGCCTTCCAGTTGTTTTTTATTCCCACAATATCAGTTTGAGGAAACCAGCGAAGCCCCACGCGGCGACGTGCGCACGTAGCGTGGTCACGTGACCGAACACATGGCGGCTATTTTCATTCCGAGGAGGATTCGCTGCTCCGAAGGAAACCGGCTCGGTTCGGAATCGGCATTCTCCAGAGTCGGTATCAGCGCACGTTGTGGGTCTAATGTGTTTGTTGTGATTATTATTATTAATCGGCATTATGCATAATCTCCAGGACGTTGTCACGCCCGCTTATCGGTAGGTATCTGCAGGGTGAACTCGTAAAACACTGCACAGGTGATTAGACAGACATCTTTAAATGTTCTTCTGTTATGTTTTTCGCATGTGCAACTATACTCTATGCGTAATATATATGGCGTAGAAATAAATAACAATGTTATAACGGTTGCAGCACACATACAGGGACATTCAAAGTGATTTACGTCCAGTTGCATAAAATGTTTGGACAAATTAATTAAAAAGCAGAAAGCAGAGACTATAAAATGCAATAACGTTATATTTATAAAAAAAACAAATAAAGAAAAATTTACTTTCGGTAACATCCATTTAACATACTTATTTACAAGGTTGATTCCTAAAATTATTTGCTGAAGTTGTTACAACAATAATATCACCTCATTTCCCCAAAAAGATCCCATTTGGGATATCTATAGTTATCCCAAAATGCATTGCACCACCAGGTGGCTCTGTATTCAATCACAATTTATTATATTGTTCTATTCGTGATACTGATGTGTGAACTAACATGTGTCTACACACAGTATTGTCAAGCTTTAAGCTGCACAATGTGCAACCGAGCTTTGACATAATGCATTACACTGTCCATAATGAATAGTAAAGGGCAGGTGTGTGTTTGTGTGTGTGTGTGTGTGTGTGGGGGGGGGGGGGGCAGACACAGTACAACCACAGGTCAAAGCCTGACCACAGATGTTGCAGGCAGAAGACAGTGGAGGGAGGACAAATACAAAACCACCATGTGACGTGTCCATGAACGCATCGAGTCACCCTGGATTAGCTTTACTACCATGAGCGTTGGGCTGGTTGTGTGTTTCTCTCTGAAAAGAGCCACATAAAAGAATACTATACCCTAAAAAAAGAAGGTCAACAAGGCCTAACCTCATTAACAGTCTGGACAACCAACAATGTGCTCCAACGTGCACGGAATCCAAGAGCGTGCACGTTGCAAGAGAGTGTTGTGTAATCTTCTTCAGGTTGTGGCCCAGTCAAATGGGAGAGGAGCGCCCTCTGGTGGCCTCCAGCACAATTACACTAAGGTTCAGTGACATTACATTATTTTGGGAGAAGCTGTTCTGGCCCAAATTGCCTCACATTTTTGTCACACACACACACACACACACACACACACACACACACACACACACAAGCTATTTTGAGTCTTACTCAAGGACATTTAGAATGAGGAAGGCGATGAGTTGCTAAATCTGTTCTAACGTCGCTATAAGTGCCCCTGTATCTATGTATGTGTATGTGTGTGTATATATATATATATATATATATATATATATATATATATATATATAAAGAAATATAACAAATAATACATACATACACTATGTCATATTCATTGAATGTGTTTTAACTCTAAATCTGTCCTTCTGGTCACATGACATCTATTGTTCTGTCCATCCTGGAGAGGATCCTCCTCCGTTCTCTCCTGAAGGTTTCTTCCTTTTTTCCACCTGAAGGGTTATTTGGGAGTTTTTCCTGGTCCGATGTGAGGTTTTGGGATAGGAATGTCTATGTGTACAGATTGTAAAGCACTCTGAGACAAATTTATAATTTGTGAAACTGGGCTCTACAAAACAAACTGAATTGAATCGAGTTAAATCAATCTGCGTTCTGAAAAGAAAGGGCTATTTTTCATTTTTGGTCACTTTAGTTTATAAACAATTTTCAGAAATTGAAGAGGCAAATAAAACATTAATCGAGAAACAATAATCCGCACATAATGAAAACAAAATATGCTACTTAAATGTGCACACAAGTGGTAAAAAACAACAAAAACATTCAAGAACAAAACAACAACACAAGTAGCTATTCCATTGACCCATATTGCCTCTAATCCTTTCATAATAAAACCCAATATGAACGATAATCATTTTTATCTTACAGAATGTACAAACACAGCGTCAGATTTCACTCGTCACAGGATAGCTATATTGTTTCGGCAAGAAAAAGTCTGTATAAACATAAGGCGCCTTTACAGTGTAAAACTCTAAAACAACCTAATCTGTGATAAAAAGACAGTTCTTACAAAGTCAGAGAGGGAGTCCAAAAAGCTAAAACAGTCATAATAAAGGGAAGTTAAATACATATTCATACACTCTGTCATATTCATTGAATGTGTTGTAACTCCGTACACATGACATCATGTCTTCTGTCCATCCTGGAGAGGGATCCCCCTCTGTTCTCTCCCGAAGGGTTTTTTTCTATCTCTTGGTAGTTTTTCCTGATCCGGTGTGAGGTCAAAGGTCAGGGATGTTGTATGTGTACAGATTGTTAAGCCTTTAGAGGCAAATTTGTAATTTGTGATATCGGGCTATACAAAATAAACTGAATTGAATTTAAATAGAAAAATTGGACAGAGGTTCAAATCCCAGTCATCCACAAACGGAAAAGCCTCCATTTAATGAGCCGATCCCGTGATTGAGCCGCAGTCCGTTTGCAGTGACGTGTTGCCAGTGTTCCACTGTGTGTGTGTGTGTGTGTGTGGGGGGGGGTCTCCTCAGCTCACAGCACCTCGTCTACATGTGGGTGGCTCTGCTCATCGTCTTCATCATCGGCCTCCCTCTGAAGCTGCTGGTACTTCCTTTTGAAAAACCCAAACTAAAAAAGTGAAAAGAAAGAGATTCAGTTTACAAGTCGAGATTTCTCGAGGCGGGAAGCTGCGCGTTTCTACGAAAGACACAGGTGAGCTTTACTAATCAGGGTTATTCTCCCCAAATATTCCCATCACCTTCCACAGCAGCCCGACGGCGAGGGCCAGCAGCAGCAGTCCGGCGACGGCGCTGCCGACGATCACTCCCACCGGAACGTCGCCTTTCTCCCCGGGTTTGCTGATGGTCACCACCACCTGGGGGGGGAGGAGGGACACACGCGTCTCACGCCGGGCGCCACACGACACTAAAGCTCACGACGCCGACGCCAAGCACGGAGATCTCACCGGCAGCCGCTTGAGGCCGATGGCGAGCAGGTCGGGGTCGGGGGTCTCGACGTCGAGCTCGGAGGTCAGCTCCACGGTCTGGTACGCGGCCTAGCACAAGAGAGCGCCGTTACAAGTCGAGAGGAGACGAGCGGACAGACAGCCAGCCGTAACGGAATGAAGTAATACGCAGGGATCATCGGACGGATTCATACCGAGACGAACGTGCCACTCCAGATCCTCGTTTGGACCTTCACGAAGTAGTCGCTTTTAGTTTCCGTGTCCTTGAGGATGCATTTCATGTACTCGCATTTTGCACTCTTGCAGTCCTGCACACAACAACAACAACAGCAGCAAAAATCAGTACACAACCGTACATTACAGTGCAACCCAAGATAATAATAATAAAAAAATACTTTTATTCTGCATGTGGGTTATTTAAAAAAACTGTTGAGATTAGTTTAAATGGTACGATTTGAGCTGATTAATAAGGTATAAAAAGGAGACAATTTCAACTAAAGTAAAGTCAAAATAAATGCAAGCAGGCGAGAGCGTCTGACCAGCTTCTCCGTGCCTCTCAGACTCTCCTCGGAGAAGGAGGCGGCGTGGCTCTTCACGCCGATCTTCAGAGGATCCACCAGGCGGCTGGAGTCACAGCTGACAGCGCCGCCCTGCTGGCGGAGAGCGGGAACTCAGTCACCACGCGACACTTCAAATCACACGCTTCAAAATCAGATTTCTTCGTTTTCTTTCTCTTTTTTTACTAAACTTGGCTTTCAATATTTATTTGTGTCAAATCTTTAATGTTTAATGTACTACATTTCTTATTGGGGTGTGAACTCGGGCCTTTATGAATACATTTAAGGTAAGGTAAGTTAAGGTAAAGATATTTGTCTTCATTGTAAAAACATAAAACAAAATTAAGTCGGTAAAAACATGTATGAAAACATGAAGACAGGACATTTCTAATTCAAACCAAGACATTTAAAAGAAATACAAAATAAAAATTGGTTATAATAATAATAATAATAATAATAATACCAAATTATAATAATAATACATAAATAAAGAAATCAAAATCAAAATCTGTATATAAAAATTAAAATAAACATTTAATGCAGGCATCAATGGCTTAAAATTGAACAAGTGTTGTGTTATTGTGTATTTTGCTCCTCCCGAAGCACTGTCCGGAGTGAGCTAGGTATCTAAACTCTTTAAAAAGCCCCCGGTGTTTGGTCATTCCCGGTAACTCACATCTTGCGTGTCCACGCCGGTGACGTAGAGGAGCGGATTTCCACCTTTCGTGGTCACCGGCAGAGCGACGGTCAGATACAGGAGGCTGACGGGGAAGTTGCTGGTTGAAACCTTCAAATACAATTTGTTTTAATTGATATATGTCTTCATAACGAACACGTGACCAATACAAGGAGGAACTGAAATTGTGACGTTCATCATCCAATCGCACCTTCACCGTGAAGTTGAACTCTGGGCCGATGTCGTCGAGGCTTTTCACAGTTGTTACTACGGGAACGGCGGCGTCGGCCACGTAGAAATTGATGTTGGACTGCCTGGGGGACCAAAGAGAGCACGGCGGTTATGAGTGTGGGCGACTGTCGATTCCAGGGTGCGATTAAAATGAGAGAAATAAAGAAGAAAGAAAATGACAAAAAAGCAAAATCACCTGGATAAAACGATCCCTGCGTCATATCGCACGGGAATGGCCATGTCCACCGTGTTGTCGGCAGGTCTGTCCTCTCTACCATCACTTTAAATAAAGGTGCAGAACAACATCACAAGGTGGACCATTATAATTAAGAGTCACAAGCTTTTCTTTCTTTACATTTATTTCTAACTATACCAGCGTACCTCTTGGCCTCAAACTTCACCTCCGCTCGGTTTTGCAACTGTTCCAGATTGTAATCGAAATTCATCTGAAATGTCACCTGCGATTCAAATGACAGTTAAAATACATTTGCGTGGCCCCAAAATATGAATATGTGTGTTTTTCCTTGCTCTTCACCTCTTGGTCTGTTTTTAACGCCGGGTACCCCACTTGGCACGTGACGGTCTGCGTTTGCGTCGAGGTGCATTTGACTCCGTCCGTCTGTGGATCCATAAATCTGAGCAGTAAATAACTGGCATGTGGCTTTATGACACACACACACACACACACACACACACACACACACACACACTATGCTGAGGGCGGTCGTGGGGATTGTTGAGCTGAATCTGAGGGCCTATGTGTGTGAGACTACATTTCCCAGAGTGCAGCAGCAGCAGCAGCAGCAGCAGCAGCTGTGGAGATGCTCTGATGCATTTGCAGAGACAAGCAGCAGAGAGGACGCTTCAGGTCACTGGTGAAGTGATTTGTTTAATTTCATGGTGTTTAAAAATGCTCATTTGTGTTAAAAGAATATCTCATATTGAGTTTGGTAAAATTGAAAAGTATAAAATGTTTAATTTAAAATGTAATGTATGCTCTGTCTTGAAGGTTAAAATCTGATTCTCTGGCTAATTTACTGGAAGACCAATCAACGAACAAAATAAAAACAAAAGAGATTGAGTCAGTGATTGGAGTCGTCTTCACGGCCTTTGGAAGCGGGGAACAGGAGCTGGACTTGACGGCGATCGTACGTTGACTGTGTGTGTGATGTGCAACGTTCTCCACTCACGGGAGGGAAGACGGACGAGTAGAAGAGGTTGCCGGAAAACGTCGCCGAGACCCGAGTGTTGTACGCGTTCTCCTTCCTGTTCTTCACGACCACCTGGAACGACAGCTCCTGGTTGTTGGCGCCGACCAGGACGGGAGCCGAGCTGAGACGAAGAGGAACAGGGAGGAGCGCTCAGAGAGATCGTTCCCCGTCAGCTGAGGGGGTTTATTCCTATCGTTTTAAAGGTTTTCGGAATTTTTCTGAAGTTGAACTCTAAGAGGTGCAATACGTTCTTCAGCTACACAACCACAGCGCTTTAATATTAGCTGGTCAATAAGGGGAGCTCAGTGCAGCCTCCAGCAGCTGCTTTGAATGTGTACCACCATGTGGACATGTGAGCGTGAATATGGGATGGATCAGGAACGTCGAGAATCAGCAGCTGACGGATGTGAAACACTCAGTTCCACATCAAAGCATTCGAGCCCCAGGAAAAAAGAAACCCATATTTATTAATAACAACAAACATCCTTTATCCTGAAGATAGAGGCATCAAGTGGAACCATGACACGTACATTATTATCTTGTTTAACTGTCTATATAAACCTTGCATGTCCCAAGGTCAGCGATTCTCACCTGGAAGCCTTGGTGTCCGTCTTCACGCTCAGCGCCAGGTCACTGACACACACCTCGTCCGAGCCGCAGTCTTTAGTGAACGGGACCTGAAAGGACGACCGAGCAGCACACACACATCACATGAGGGGAGCAGATGCACTGGAAGGACTTTAGTCTTGTAGCTGGTAATAGTTTATTTTGATAACATCTGCAGAGGTCTTATGTTTTAAATTAATACATATAGAAAGATATTATAATAGAAAATATTAAGGAGAATATTGATGTTGTTATTAATGTATTATGAAGCATAGGGGTAATGTTTACTCTATGCAAATGTAAATGGCAAGAAGTAATGTACGTTCATGAGAGTGACTGTAGGTTAGTATTATAGATCGACGGAGCCGCTTGAAATCCGTGACGTGACTTACAATAACAAGGGACTTTTATTTTGAAGGTGACTTTAGTACAGATAATAAAAGATGGGACTTTTACTGTGAAAATACTTGACCGTAAATGACGTTTTGACCCCGGGCGAGTGGTAAAACTCCGGGGAGAAGAAGAATCGTGTCTTTTCAACAGGTGACCGAGAGGCCGTAAGGCTGAGGCGGGAAGAGCCAACGGAACGAGGAAGAGCCGACGGAACGAGGAAGAGCCGGGGACCGAAGAGGAGCCGGGGACCGAGGAAGAGCACGGCGTGAGCTTTGATTGTTTGTTCTACACTTCCTGCCATTAAATGTTGATAACTTAATTCCCGCTCGTCCGGAAGCCTGTTTTCCACCATCTGTGAATCCCTGTTTCAGAACACCTCACCCTGGGAACGTGTGTGAATATGAGAGCTCGTACTGAACAGCCGGTAACCGTCGCCACGCTGCTCCCTAACGACTACGTCCAGAGTCTCCGTCTCCTGATCGGTTTCCCGTGGAGCTTTTGGTTGAAGACGAGGCCCCTCTGTGTGTGTGTGTGTGGCGTTCGAGTCACTCACAAAGAACTCCCAGGCCATCGGAGCCGACACGTCCAGGACGGGGTTCATGTCGGCGTTCTGCTGCTCGACCTCCACCTTCAGACTGAGGGAGTTGACAAAGTCCGGAGCCTCCTGTTGAAGAAGAAACGATTAACGGCTCTCTTGTTCTGCCTGTTTTGTGATATACATGCCTAAAAGGGGGATTTCCTGTATCTGGCAACCCTGAGATCAGTCGACCAATGACTGTTCAGGTGGACCGTAAGGGAGATACCATTTACAAAACTTGTAAGGGGTAAAAACTTGTGAAAGACCCAGAGAAACGGAAATATCCGACGAAGCAAAATCCCGGACGTTTTTGGAAACCCTGTCGGACGCTTTTTTTTGTCTCAAAAAGAGGACGTGTCCGGGGGAAGAGGACGTCTGGTCACCCTAATCTACTGACTGCAAAACCGGTGTTTTTCATCCCTTACCTGAACATACACCTGGTAGTCCAGACACAGGGGCGCAGAGGATATCTTCGCCTTCTCTGTGAGGAGGCGCTCATTGTTCTTAGTGAACAGTCCTCTGGACGTGACTCGTGAAGCCTGCAGGTCGGCGTCCAGCGTCAGCGTGTAAGAGATCTCTGAGAGGAAGAACAGTGGAATATGTGGGAGGGTGGGATTGAACATCTTGGGAGTTTTGGGGGAAATACACCTATTGTGCTTTTCTTGCGCGAGAGTTAGATGAGAAGATTTATGACACTCTCATGTCGCTAAATATAAGGCTATATATAAGCCACCTATTAGCGTAGCTTAGCATCAAGACTGAAAACATGGGCAACCAGCCAGCCGGCTCTGTCCGGAAGCTAACCCACCCACCAGTAACCGGTCACTTGTCACCTTTGACGAGGTGCTGGGCTAACCGCTTCGCTCGCTTTCAGTCGTTGCGTTATGCTAAGCTAACCGGCTTGTGGCTCTATCTTCGTATTTACTATAAAGACACAAGAGTGAGTTTCGATTTCCACATTGACTCCCGGCAAGAAAGTAAACAAAGCTTTAAAAAAAAGGCTCTAAATTCCAAATTCAGGGTTGTGGGATCAGGACGACGCTAACTGCGCTAACCGCAAGAGCAAAATGGCGCCTATTTGTTAGCGTGCAGGAAGTTACATGCAGTTACGCCATTACTTGTACATCCTTACATAGTAAATAGTTGTTTGCTGAATTTAGCACCTTTAACCTTCTGTTACTTCACATGTATAACATATTTTACCCTCAGGGTCAATTTGACCCCAGCAATTAAAATCTTCAGAAAATTATTAGAATTAATATTGTTTCCCAAGTGTAAGTGTGAGGTCCTTTATGTTTGTTTGTCGACTACCTAACAGCCTTTAAATAAATAAAGAAGTTGATATTTCTTTAATGTTTTACACAGTGAAAAACAGCCTCGGGTCAAATTTACAAATTTATAAGTTGTGTTCAGGACATTGAAAACATATCATGTAAATTTGAGGTTTTCCCAGTTGTCCCCAATAAATTAGGAAAAGTCATGAAATATGAATCAAAAAAAATGTGTCAATCATTCTTTTATAGACGTTAAACATTGAATGGGGTCAAATTGACCCGAAAGGAAACAGGAGGGTTAAGGAACATCAATCCACTTCTTCCTGAGAGGTCATCAGACTTACCGATGGGTCCCACGGGCTTCTTGGGCCTGAACGCAGCTCTGAAGCAGAGGTTGGTGTTGAAACACGAAAGCTTTCGGCCGTTAACGTCGCAGGGTTTGCTGAAAATGTTGATTTTATTGGGGTTGAAAGCAGCTTGAGCCGAGACGGACGCCACTCCTCTGGACCTGGAAATCAAAGTGCTCGTTTTAAATGATTCGGAGCATCCGATGTCGACTCTGTGATGTAATGTGGCCAATCATGACGATGTGTACCCACTCCGTTTATTACAGGTTGCCAAACTTACCAGAGCTGCACCACTTTGCCATACGCGCCGACGGAGACGTCAGGGATCGTATCACCATTCAGATCCTTGTAGCTGTCGAGGGACCGTCCAAAATACCGCAGCTGAGTATCCAGTTTGGAGCCAAAGATTCTCTGGAAGACAGTGACCGTGGTTACATGCATTCGAATAACTGTCTTAGTCGGACTGAAATTGAATTATCCGTTTCATGTCAACACCTTTGTTCGACTACGATCCGATCAACACCCCTGGATAACTCGATCCGATCCGGTTGATAATCCGACCGTCGCGGCATGTAGCGGTGAATTGGATTAGGAACCGGATTTTGCGTCTTTGCCGATGCGGAAAGAGTATCGCCACGAGCATCGCAACGAGTCACAGGGCTCTCAAGTGTCACGCATTTCGGTCTTAACTCACGCCACACATCGTATTTCTCACGCTGAAAACAACTCTCGGCTATTTAATGTTTTAATGTGCCGCAACGACAACATGAGCCGCGCTGAACCTCACCGTGGAGAAATCAAGCGCTCCCTGGAGGTCTGCTGTGAGGTGCCGCTTATCAGCCAATCAAAAAAAGGAAATGGGCTACACATTAGCCAATGAGAAAACTATCTGTTGTATCTGGGTAACATTTAATCCAGCAACCAATGAACCAATGCCTTCAAAACTTGAGCCCTGGAGTTGTAGTGAAAACAGCGCCCCCTGTCGTATCGGAGGTGACATGCTTTCGGCCAATGATTCAAATTACTCACTGCCATGTATATTGGGATAATAGAAGATCCCCCAAAAGATAGCATAGTCCGACTAAAGCAAGATTCGAATTATACCATCATGTAAACGCACTGAGCGATCATCGTTCACATGATGACGGAGAGACTAGACGAGACACTTTGTAGTTTGTTTGGGACAAACGGCCTCCTTAGTCGGTCGGATACGACTCCCTCTCCGTACCTGAGAGAACTGCTTGTTCAAGGCCTTCTTCTCCCCGTTGTAGACGTAGATGACGCCTTTCCCGCCGTCCGCCAGAGGAGCTCCAACCACCACGTCGTTGTAACCATCCAGGTCCAGGTCCGGAACCGCAGAGATGGCCGTCCCAAAGCGAGCGTTCTCGGTCGGGGGCGGACCGCGGAGGAACCCTTGCTCGTTGAGTATCCCCTTCAGGTCATCACAACAGAGGACATGATGGACACGGAGCTACGGTTCCTTTCAATCGAATGAAATCCAGCTTTGAGAATACCGCCCGTTCTTCTTTCTCACCTTGGTGACGGAGAAGAGGTAGACCCGGCCTTCCTCTCGCTTCAGATCGCTCATGAACATGGGCGCCCCGACCAGCAGGAGGTCCGTCGCCCCGTCTCCGTCCACGTCCAGGGGGCACAGGACGCTCCCGAAGTACGACCCGATCTGGGGGACAACCAGAAGCCGTTTACACAAGTCGGGTCCTGGGGGACAGAACGTGACGCGGCGTCCCTCTCGGCCAGCACCTGTTTCCCTCTCTCCGAGTCCACGATGGCGGGTTGCGTCTGGGCGTTGACGGTGTAGACGATGACTTGTCCCGAGTGGTTGGAGCGAGGGGCGCCGGCCACAAAGTACTCGGTGAGCCCGTCGCTCAGCGTGGTGACGGAATAACCTGAGAATGACCGGGAATACCACATTTAAGAAGAAGAAGAAGAAGAAGAAGAAGAAGAAGAAGAAGAAGAAGAAGAAGAAGAAGAAGAAGAAGAAGAAGAAGAAGAAGAAGAAGAAGAAGAAGAAGAAGAAGAAGAAGAAGAAGAAGAAGAAGAAGAAACTTTTTACTGTCATATATGAAATGTGCTCTCTGCATTTAACCCATCCTTAGTTATTAAGGAGCAGTGGGCTGCAGTGATGCGCCCGGGGAGCAGCTGGAGGGGGGTTCAGTGCCTTGCTCATGGACACTTTTTTTCATGAAAAACACAAAATGTTTTCGGTGACCCCAAACTTTTGAACGGTAGTGGATATTATATACGTAATGATACGCTCGCTCTAAACATGTGGCTTCTGTGTAATATCTCTATAGAATAATCAGTACAGATGTGCAGCTGAGGAGCAGAGGAGGACCTGTGGCGCGTACCCAGCAGCGAGCTGTGGTTCCTGTCCTGGAGCGTTGCCTCAAAGGCCGAGAAGGGGAGAACGTTGGCCTTGGAGCCCTTCTGATGGACGACGGTCCCGCTCCAAGCGTAGGCGCCCACCGCTCCCAGCATCATCACGTCCTTAAAACGGCACAGTCAGCGGACAACACTCAAAACACGAGCGGGTCGACACACTGGACTCTGCAGTTTGAAAACAAAATGTTTCCGAGGCGGCGCTCCGTACCTGTTGGCTGGCGTAGTGAGCGCTGAAGCCCACCTGGGACATCTCCATCTCGAAGTTGTCCCCCCCTTTCCCGGTGCCTTGTGGGAACAGAGAACCGCGTCAACCAGAACCAAGAGCAGGGGGGGCGGAGCCAGAACCAAGAGCAGGGGGGGCGGAGCCAGAACCAAGAGCAGGGGGGGCCGAGCCAGAACCAAGAGCAGGGGGCGGAGCCAGAACCAAGAGCAGGGGGGGCCGAGCCAGAACCAAGAGCAGGGGGGGCGGGGCCAGAATCAAGAGCAGGGGGGGCGGAGCCAGAATCAAGAGCAGGGGGGCGGAGCCAGGATCAGTGAGAACAAAAAGGTCCTTTTGATCCGTCTTGGAAACGTCGGCGTGTCACACAACCGACGTGTCGTGACACGTTTTGGGTCGAGCAGCTTCGGAAAGAGGGTTTGAAGGCGTCGAGTAAATTACACACTGCGAGCCGTGCACCCGGAGGGGGGGGGGGCGTTCACACCACACACCTTCTATGTTGAAGATGCGGCTGCCCAGCGCTCCAGTGATGGTGGAGAGCGCCGCCTCCTCCGACACGTTGAAGAAGTACCTCTCTGTGGGGACGCTGGCGATGGACCTGATTTCTTCTATCAGGTTGTCTGTGTTGATGTTGTTTCTGGTGTAATAACCCAGGACCTGGGGAGGAAACATTTAATTAGGATCGCAAAGAGAAAACAGGAACGAGATCCAAGGTAAATAACGTTAAACACATACAGAGACATCAAAACAATCAGAAATGTTTGCAAATGTAACGTTTGTAATGATTATCAGATTATTAAAAATAAACTACTGGCAGCAGGGTTGCCAGTAGTTTATTTCACAGTAGTCCGACTGTAATCCACTTTACATTATATTACTGTAATAATACAAAGTGCAGTTTTATAGTAATTTGCTGTATTATGTAGACTCACTGGACATACTCGCAGCATCGTTGACAGAATATTACAGTTTTCTGCCATTTATGTACTGTAAATGTAAAGTTCCTGTTATACAACCGTCAACTAATGCACAGTTTAGTGGCAGCAGGGTCGTCAGGTCAATGTTGTTGTTGTTTTTTACCACATTAATGGTGGGATTTCACCATAATTTCAAAAACAATAAGATGTAGTCATGATTTTGTAAACAGATTATGTTACTGATTATGAAAGTAAATTGCTGTGGCTTAAGAACGGCCTCGCCTTGATTAGGAGCTCTAATGTGGTATCCAATATGAATCAGCATCACGATGCAGGCATCATTTACATTTACTTCGATAAATATATATATATATATATATATATATATATATATATATATAAAAAATTGGAAATAAATGTCAGAGCATCACTCACAGCGATGCCGAAGCGGGTGATGCCTTGCTTCTCACAGTCGGCGAGGACGTCCTCTCTGAAGGAGCGGTCGTGAGACTCCCCGTCGGTGACGACCACCATCACCTTGGCGGCGCCGGGTCGACCGCCGCCGTTGCTTCGGTGGAAACCCCACTCGCTGAGGAGAGAAGACGCAGTGGGGGCATCTTTGAGTTACTGTTTGTGGTTTTATGGTTAAAAGGAAATAATAGAGATTGTGACGAAGAGATAAAAAGAAAATATAGACCAGCATCAAAATGATGATTAATCTCGATCATAAACAGAACAAATGGATCAGAATATTCATTATTAGGGGGCCAATTAACCAGATCCATGATTAAACTACAACGGGCACTCGGTAGAGCGCATACCTTCGCATATCACAAGATCGGGCATTGAGTTATGAACATTTTGGCATTAGTTACATGACAATTGGATAAAACATGGGCCGTGCTATGGTAAAAGGAAGATTTTGACCTTGCATGACCTTGACCTTTGACCTGATCGATCCCAAAATCAAATCAAATGGTCCCCGCATAATTACCAATCATCCCACCAAGTTTTATGTGATTCGGTTTAATACTTTTAGACTTATGCAAATCACACGCACACACGCACACAAATACACGGCGATCAAAACGTTACATTCTGCATTTTCAAAGCGAAGGTAACAAATAACCAGACGTGCAGACGAGGCGGTTTGACTGCAGCACCAACCTGGCATACTGGATGGCGTGGAAGGTGTTGGTAGAAGAGCCGTACATCTGGGTGATCCTGGACGCCGCGGCCAACACCTCGTCTTTGGTTTCATACTCGTTGAGTCTGAGTTCAAACTTGGACTCAACGCCGTACTGAATGACGCTGACCTGGAGCACAGGCAGCCGTCAGCACGATGACCACCAGACCGCCGCCTGCTTCAATCTCCCCGTCGATGAAACGCGACGTTACCTGCGTGTTTTTGGGCCCGATTTCGAGTGCAGGTATCAGTTTCCGGAGGAACTCGTTCATTGGAGCCCACGGGTAAATGCTGTTGGAGCCGTCCAGAACTATCACAATGTCCATCGGCCCTCCGCATGCTAGAAAGACACATAGTGAAATATTTGAGCATTGGAAAAATATAAATATACATTTAAATACAGAAATACAGTGTGTGTATATATATATATATATATATATATATATATATATATATATATATATATATATATATATATTTCTATTTCTATTTCTATTTTATTTATATATATTTAAATATATAGAATTAAATATATATTTATTAAATACATATGTAATTAAAAAATATAAAGAATTAAATATATATTTATATAATAATATATAAATATATATAGAGAGAGAGAATTACATATATATGTATATATTATATACATGTTATTATATATATATATAATTATATATATTTATATAATTGCATATATATAATTAAATATATATTTATTAAATACATATGTAATTAAAAAATATATAGAATTACATATATATTTATATAATTATATACATGTTATTGTAAATATATAATTTGTATATATTTATATAATTGCATATATATATATATATATAAATAAAATATAAATATATACGAACATATATATAATACATATCAATATATATATATATATTTTAGGACTATATATATATATATATTTATATATATATATATATTTAAAAATCATATCTTACACTGGATGGCAGGAGAGAAGGCGGGTTGAGGTTGAAAGAGGGGGTTCAGTCTTGCACATACTCCTGGGTAGTAGATCTGGTCGCCACAGCGTTGTCCCCAAAGAGGGGCGCACATCTGTATCAGACGAGAGGAGACTTTTAAAAGCTCCCAACACTCTCGCACGACTGGGATCAACAGGGAAATTCATAGTTTTTGATTGCAAGTTGCACTTATGTCATCTAGAAGACGGACGACGCACGTACCATCACACCGTTGACTGCAGGCATCCGGGTCAGAGTCAAACCCAGGCACATCTCGTCGTTGACGTTTTTCACATCGGGGATATAAACCGAGTCTGCGGATGACGAGGCAAAGACGGCAAATCAGCTCTCAAATGAAAGTTCAGACGGTTTGAATCGGGGATGTACACAATCATCATGAGCGGCGTGAACAGAACAACGCGGAGAGAGAGAGAGAGAGACATGTTCGGAGACCTCCTGGATTTGTTTTAAGGCACGACCAATGTTTGGTGGGAGAGGTCAGAGGTTAAACAACAAGACACCAGCGTGTACCTTGAAGGTCGAGCTTGTCACAGCTGTTTCGGGAGCCCGAGACTTGACACTTGTAAACATTCCCCTTCCTGTTTTGGCTGAACCCGCTCCACGGGGCGCTGACCAGCAGCCTGCAAGATAAAACATTACAAAAGTCTCATCGCCGAAGGTTCAGCAGTCCGCGAGACTCATCCCCGATCCTCCAGCGTCTAATCTACGGATGCTGACGACTTTAAAAGTGTGTGGGTCAACACCCAGAGCGATGCAGGAGATCGGCGTAAACATCGCTCTGGAGCAGGAGGCGTGTGCCGACAGGTCCGCCGTGTCATTCTTTTAAAGTTTTACGAAACGGCAAACAAGTTTCTGCGAGTTCACAGACGGGAAGTGTCTTTCAACACTTCCTCTACCCGTCTATTTAAGATGGAGATGAAATGCAGAACCACCAGTAAAGGGAGTACGTGAGTCCCCCCCCGGACCTCCAGGCGGTGAGTCGGTCTGTGAGACTGTGACTCAGAACACATCCAGACAGTTTTCACCACTTGGAGTCTCTGTTATACAATGGATGGATTTATTAATTATTACATTATTGGTCTCTGCATCCTAAATAGTGGTCGCTCTCTGTATGGAAGACCTTAGTGTTCAAACGGCCCAGAGGAGTTTACAAAACTCTGAGCTGATGATAAGCAGGTGCATCTCTGCACGGCTACCGGCCTTTCATTTTCTAAAACATAGCCACTTCTACCGGGAGCAAAATCCTCTTTGGACGTGACACAAAATGCACGAATCGGCTGAAAGATTCAGAAACATGGCGGTTGCTTCACACCAGAGCTAGCCGACACGGTGGCCGCGGGCACCTGGTCGCCCGCAGGGACCGCGGGAGTCGTCCGCAAGGCATATTCTAAAAATAGTCAACATTGAGCTCAGTCAACAAAAAAACAAAAAAACGTCCAAAATCCCCAGGCACTAGGACCTTGGGGAGGCTGCTGCGCTGACTTTCTCACTCCGCAAGTAACGTCTCTCTCAAAGAGTCCCGACGACAGCCAATGAGGGGAGCTCAAAGTAAATGATGCACAGAGCGACCTGTAAGTCCAGGGAGTTACAGAGTGTCAGTCGTGGTGTAATATTTGTTTCTCCATTGAAAGATATTCGACACTGAACTAGTTCATCAAAGCCAACATAACCACTCTGCTTATTAATATGAGGGCCTGAACACTGACAGTGGGCAGAGGACCTATTGTTCTTAAAATCTTTCTTATTACTGAACGTGTTTTCGACACAATCAATGTCCTCAATCAGAATGTTGGTCAGAAAAAAAAAAAAAAAAATCAAAATACTTAAAAGCTTCAGGTTTCATCAAACCACGTGGACGTCGTGTGGCGGCTCATTATTAAAAAGGTGATTTATGCAAATTAAGGCGTCAACCCAGTAGACGAGAACGCGTGTGTTTTTTTCATTTTTATTATCTGAAACTGAGTCAGTCTGGAGCGAGCCTGATCCCCGTGAAGTCCACACCTTGTTTCACTGGGATTCAGGCGTGTGTTGACGGGTTGGCCCTCTGAACGAGTGTCTGCGCCCTGTTTGCTAGACAATGAAACGTCTCTCTGCGTAACATTCACGTACCCTGAGGATGTCATTATCTTCTCCCTCTACTGCTCTTTTCAAAGAAATATTAACTCCCTGAATGGTTAACCGGACCGCCACCTGAAGGCTTTACGCCGCATCACAGACAGGACACACGCTCATGAAGGGAATGAAGGAAAAGAATCCAACCAGCACCATTTGCCTTGGTGGTTTGTCGCTTGTTGGAGCGCGTAGCCGAACTCCTCCTCCGCCAGCCCGCTGAAGATCTTGGCGCCTGCGGTGCCGACGTTAAAGGACTCCGAGGGCCGGAGAAGGGCCGCTGGTGGAGGAGAAAGGTGGAGTCGCATAACAGGGACACTGAACAGCATCACAAATATATATACACACACACACACACACACATACATACATACATACATACATACATATATATATATATATATATAATAAAAAATATATATATATACACATATACATATATATTATATACGCATACATACACACACATAAACATGTATACACATATATACATACATCCATATATATATACGCATATATACATACACATATATAATTATGAATACACATATACATACATATGCATACAAATACATATATACACATATATATATAAACATGTATACACACATATATATATACAGTACACACTCACACATATTTATTTATATATATATATATATATATATATATATATATATATATATATATATATATATATATGTATGCAGGCATGTGTGTATACATACATACATACATAGACAATACTGAGATTTACAGTATTTTGCATCTGAAAGTCAAAGTTTGCAGTCAGGACTCTGGTTGTTTTGGGGGTTTCAAGCCTTCCAGACTTCCTCTGAGTGAAGAGCTGGATCACGTTAGAGGCTGAGTCATGTCTCTTGACCCTCACGTTAGAGGCTGAATCCTGTCTCTTGACCCTCACGTTAGAGGCTGAATCCTGTCTCTTGACCCTCACGTTAGAGGCTGAGTCATGTCTCTTGACCCTCACGTTAGAGGCTGAGTCATGTCTCTTGACCCTCACGTTAGAGGCTGAATCCTGTCTCTTGACCCTCACGTTAGAGGCTGAATTATGTCTCTTGACTCACGGCAGCACACTGAGACTCTTGGTGGAGTGTTTGCAGATCGCCTCAACAGACGCTGCGCATCCCGGAAAAGCCCCAAAACAAGCGAGCGAGTCTTCCTGCAGAATCACACCCACAAGCCCGTACAAGCCCCCCCCCCCCCCCCCCCCCCCCCCCGAGGAATGTGGATGGGCTCTGGACTCGAGAGACCTTCCCTTGCACAACCCGCTCACCTGCAGCACGGCGCCTCCTCTGCAACAGAAAAACAACAACACTTCTCCAACTTCCAAACGCGCAGATCAACACGTGCCCGCGGGGCGTCGTGTGGGAGCGGCTCGCGGATGAACGCGACGCGCTGCGGGACGCGAGCCGAGCGGCTCGGCATGCTGCGTGGCTACACTGGAGAGGTGGACATGTGTCCAAACCAAAAGCCTTCCAGCGCAGTAGAAAGCTGCCTTCAGGTGCGCCTATGAATATCTGTAATTCATAATCACATTCAAACCTAGGATTGAAAACTATATCCAAATCTTCGCTTTTCATTTGGCGAAAATAGTGACCCTCTTTTTTTTCTTCTTCTTTTTAAAACACTTTACTCTCCGGGTGGAAGCAAGGAGGTTCAGCGTGTGAAGCCCAACGGAGTACTCACTGATCATGATGACCGGGAAGAAGACGCGCCGCCAGGAGAACTCCATGGTCGTCCCGAGAGTCCATTAAGTGTGAGCCGATTGAATGGAGGCGCGCGCGCACTTGTCAAAGTCGTGGCATGCGCAACGCGCTGGGAGTCGGCGGCGGTGACGCGCCCGACGCGTTCTCTAAATAAGGACACGCGCTCTGCCCTCTTTACCTGCCGCGACCCGCACTTTGACCCCCCTCCTGCAGGTGTGGCCGCAGGGCGTGAAGGGAAGTCGGATGAAATCATGGTTCAAAACTTATTTTACTGCTTACGGTTTAATATATACCTAATACATTTAAAATAAATGTCATCAAAGTACAAATGGAAACAAAAGGAAACAAATTCTATAAATGAAATAAATTGTGTTTATAACAAGTCCACACACACCAGGCTTCAATCAGTTATTCGTCATTCCAGAACCAAAGACAAACAACACTGAAATCAACATGTGTTTTTGTTCTATTTTTATTCATCCATCTGACACATGATAAATAAAGCCTACATATATATATATATAATCTAGTATGACGGAAAATAATGTTAGAAGCATAATGTTTATATATATATATATATATATATATATATATATATATATATATATATATATATTCTACATTCTTATCAACTATTAACCCTCAAAAAATAAAGAAAACATACAATTATGTTAGCACTGATTCATAACTAATGTAGTCCAATAAAATAAATCAACGTGAGACTTGAGAGTTGTAATTGGACCGTATGTTATAGAGACTTTAAGGACGTTGGCGGGATGGAAAACGAGTTCAAGGACATTACATTTGTAATCAGCGGTTTCATTCCAAAAGGCGACTTCGAAAGGAATAATTTGTTGCCGGGCAGACAGATTATTACACCCTGTGATGTCAAATGGTGAGTAACTCCAGTTCACAGTAACACTTTTAACATTTACATCAAAGGGACACTAAACATAAAGTTTAGTAGTCACTGGACATACGGTGTGTGTGTGTGTGTGTGTGTGTGTGTGTGTGTGTGTGTGTGTGTGTGTGTGTGTGTGTGTGTGAGAGATGTCCTCTGTGGCTCTGGAGGAAGTCTGTCTGATCCCGGTGACATCATCTTAGATGTTTCTTAACAGAAAGCCCGCATTGTGAACATGGGGTTGTGGAATTTTGAAAGATGGTGGGCATTTAGTGGGCGGGGGGGGGGGGGGGGGGTCAACACTAAAAGATGCTTTTGGTTCCATTGTGGGAGATGTAGGGTTTGCGCTTTTTGAACTTCACACATTGTACAGAAGCAAAAGTCTGGATATTACTCAGAAGTCATTATTGCAGATTTAAATATAACAGTTGTCTTTGTTTGTTTTCCTGGGCAACAAAATATCTTCTGCGCTTACATAAAATTGTACAACTAGAGCTTGAGACGTGAGTTAAGATAATTGTTTAGCTAGCTAACAACAGTCTGGTACGATTGGGCGATAATGAAGTGCCTTAAACTTGCATTCTCCTTAATGGCCACCAGAGGGCGACTCCTCTGGTTGCAAGAAATAGTATGGTTGTATAAAGATCTATGAGAAAATGACTGTACTTCTCTCCTGACTTACGCCCCTTAACCCCAGTTATGCATATCACTGGTAAGACTGGTACGTTGTCAAACCCTGCGCAGCTTTCACTCTCAACGACCGCGACAAGTCATCAACAGGCTGAAGCGATCCGAATGGAAACCTCCTCCTCATCCATTTCTAGACTTCCCGATGTCAGGTTGTCAGCTGTGTGATTCAGTCCATTCAATGGGTTCGGGGGCCCGGGAGCAAACAACGCCCCCCACACACACACACACACACACACACACACACCCTCCTCTGTTTGTGCAGACTTGATTCGGGTGCTAGTCATCCGGTGAGCCGGAGCACCCTGAGAAATCACAATGAGCCAATAACAAACAAGCATTCACAATGAGCCAATAACAAACAAGCATTCACAATGAGCCAATAACAAACACGCGTGCGGTGACGCGGTTCGGTTCCCGGAAGAGGCCGACCTTCTTTTTCAACAACCGCGTTGACATGACCTGCTTTAAGAAACCGATCCATTCACATTTCAGAGAAGTTTTCATTTAAAAAAAGAAAAGAAACGGTAATAGCTCGTGGTGGTGCTTAGACAAAGCCCCAATCCCTCTCTCTCCCTTTAAGAGCACGCTGCATTCCTTCACCGGTACACATTCTTGGCTGAGCTATCGGGAACGAGCTGAAGACGGAGGTTGAAGGAGCAAAATCTGCGGAGAGTTTCTCCTGGTCAGGTCGGTGACACAATGGGTTTGTGTGTCATCTAAAAATCCCCAAAGACGAGAAGTGCCATGAATCATGTGACGTCTGGACACCATTCACAATCACAGGAAAAGCCGGTATATTACTGTACAATCTAAAAAAAAAGCAGGTTTCCCACTTGCTCCTGGTGCTCTTCATGTGTTTGTTAATTGTTTTAGTTTTTCTCCAACTTTTGACTGGATTTATTTGGAATATATACATTTAGGTGATCATTTTTTAAAAAGATATTTGCACTCTACCTCTGCTGGTTGGTCTACAAGAAAACAACACTGTCAACAGTTTTCACTGGAACTATTTTTAACAGAGAAACCGTTTCCATGGAAACTGCTCATAAAATGTGGACCTCTACCTGTATGTATGTATATATATACGAGATAGAGCGAGAGAGAGAGAGGTGAGTGGACTGCAGCAGGAGCTAATCCCTCTCTCTCACCCGTCTGCTGACAATGGGAAACTAAGGCCCTGGTTTTCCCAGCCGCTTTGTGAGCCAGACAGTGGGCTCAGAGTGGGCTCACGAGTCAATGAGTGCACCCAGACACGGTGGTCACGTGACAGGTGGGTGAGGCTACTGTCCTGTCACATGACCCACTGAACCCCTTCACTCCTCCACATAATGTGTGAGATTTCCATGTGCAGTTTGACCCACGATCCTCAAGAGAAGCTCACAAATATGGGAGCAAGGCGATGCATTACACACAAAAAAAATAAAAAACCTCCCGAGCGTTGTGTTGTTGTTTTTTAAAATCAGGGAGCGCCTCAGTGGACTGTACTTCTGTTAGACATGAAGGAAACACAGACGACATACCTACCAATTTACCAGGAAATAATCCCCCCCAAATTAAACAAAATCCATGGGGAAAAAAGGGAAGAAACCTTCAGGAGAGAACAGAGGAGGAACTCTCTCCAGGATGGACAGGTGCAATAGATGTCATGTGACCAGAAGGAATCATTAGAGTTAAAACACATCAATGAATATAGAGTAGATGGAGAGATGTACATTCATCCATAAGGAGAGAGAGAGAGGAGGAGAGAGGTGCTCAGTGTATCCTCAGCGTCCCCCAGCAGCCTATGAGCCTCTAGCAGCATCTCCAGGTCTGGACCAGGTGAAGCTGGTTCAGGTCTAACTATCAGACCATCAAGAGGAAAGTCTTCAGTCTACAGGAGGTGACTGTGTCTGCCTCCAGGACTGAAGGTGGAGCTGGTTCATAAAAGAGGAGGAGCTTGATACCTGAAGGCTCTGGCTCCCATCCGACTATTTGAGACTCTAGGAACTACTACTCTCTGGTGGGGAAATACGGTACTACAGGCTCTCTAGTGGGGCAATATGGTACGACAAGCTCCTTAAGTGCAGAGCAGCTAGTGCAGGAGTAATGTGATCTCTGTTCTTAGTTTTAGTGAGAATACGAGCTGCAGCATTCTGGATCAACTGGAGGGACCTAATAGACTTATTAGAGCAGCCTGATAATAAGGAGTTGACCTAAGAGACTTATTAGTGCAGCCTGATAATAAGGAGTTGCAGTAATCCAGTCTTTTTCTGCATCTTTTTGAGTAAAGATGTGTCTCAGGTCTAACAAGACCAGTACAGAGAGGAGTCCTTTATCTGCTGCCATTAAGAGGTCATTCGTAATCTTCACCAGTGCTGTCTCTGTGCTGTGGTGTTTTCTAAATCCTGACTGAAACTCTTCAAATAAACTATTCTGATGTAGAAAGTCACACAACTGATCTGAGACCACTTTCTCAAGGATCTTAGAGAGGAAGGGGAGGTTAGAGATCGGTCTGTAGTTAGCCAAAACCTCTGGATCCAGAGTGGGCTTCTTCAGGAGAGGTTTAATTACAGCTACTTTGAAGGAATGTGGTACGTGGCCTGTTAACAAAGACACATTAATAATATCCAAAAGAGAGCTGCCAATTAAAGGCAAAACGTCTTTAAGCAGCCTAGTCGGGATAGGGTCCAAGAGACAGGTAGACGTGTTAGAAGTAGAAACCATTAAAGATAATTGGTCACGGTTGATGGGAGAAAAGCCTTCTAAATATACACCAGGACATACAGCGGTTTCCAAAGCCATTCCACTTGAGGACAGATTGGCACTGGTTATTAATCGTGTCCCTAATAGTTAGAATATCTTCATTAAAGAAGTTCATAAAGTCATTACTACTGAGGTCTATAGGAATACTGGGCTCCACAGAGCTGTGACTGTCAGCCTGGCTACAGCGCTAAAGAGAAAACCTGGGGTTGTTCTTATGTTTCTCTCTTACTGATGAGACACATAACAATGCATCCTTTATTCCTATGTAAAGGGGCCTAAAGGGGAGGGGCTAGGAGGCAAGCCGGTCGTCATCTTGAATGTTTGGAGCGCGACCGTCTCGTTTCTTGACCCAGATGATGCAAGTTACTCCTTTAATCAGTTAGCAAAATAACAATGGGAAAGTAATTGCTCGATTTAAAGTCAATTATTTAGATATTGAAAATACATATACAATTTCTATAATTTATTATTAATGATTTAATCGAATTCATTTACCATCTGTTTACTAAATTCGAAAGCTCCCCTGAAAATAATGTGGTTATTGTGAAAATATTGTACACGTATGTTGTTACTCAACTTGGCTACTAGGTGGTGGCAAAGGAGTACAAATAATATGCAATTGTGTGTTACCGCAAGAGTTGTTGAACATTTAAATATAATTTAAACACGTGTGTTGATTCACTTCATCTAAAGGGCTGGCATTGAGTAACAAACAAAATATAAAAACATGTATTCAGTTATTTAAAAATAAATGTATCTACATTAGTCATTTACGTATAATTCTCCTATAATGAATTATCAACACAATCAAGATCCATGTCATCAAAAACGACCGCCAGGAAAGAAGACCATTAGAAGCTTAACAAGTTAGTATTATAATTATAATGCATTAAGTGGCTTTGGTGTACCTAATAAACTGGTCACTCAGCGTAACTGCCTGAGAAGGAATCCTGTGGCGCTCACATTTCAGGACGGACTTCCATCTCTTTAAGACTCGAAGACAAAGCGGGCACGAAAAAAAACACCTCACATTATAAAGAATTTATTGCAGGCAAACAATACCATAAATAATATGTACAAACTATGAAACAACATCCCTTTGTAGTGGCTTCACGGATTGCTGGTGGACAGTCCTTCAGTCTCGAGGCGACTGACCGCGCCGACTCCCGGGAGCGTGGACATGTTATTGAATACTTTGGAAACTGTTGAACTAAGCTCCATAAAAGGTGTTCATGTAAATATATTTAGTTAACGAAACGTTTTGTTCATATTCACTTCCCAGTTTCTGACTAAATCCAAGTATATATTTTGAAATAATTTCCCAAACCGTGCAGCTTCTCGCAGAGTTGCCGAACACTTAAAAGAACCGCAGCCGGGTTAACGAGCGAATAGCCTGCAATATGTGAAACATTGCAAATCTGACAAGACACGATGAGCTGAGGATGAAGGCTGTGTGTATGGGCGTTGTGTGTGGCGTATCAGTGCGTTTCACATGAAGACGATGCATCTCTGGCGACGAGTCGGGGCCCGGACTCTCTGCGTCGGGCAATAATCAGTATTTCACAAATGATGCACACATATGATGAATCTGCCTTTCGGAACAAAAAGAGAAGAAAAAAAACACAGCACACTATTTCTCTCCTGGCATTTCAGTTTAGTCGTAAAGGAATTACGTTTTTTTTTTTAAAACAAAGAGAACAGTCATGTCCCAAAAGAAGAAAACATCTTAATACCTCGAATGTTCGAACAAGTCAACCCCGTTGATTGTCCCCGTCCTCTAAGCGGGCGCCGACTGAGAAAACCGCCTCAGAAGTGCAACTATAAACATCTTTTACCGTTTAAAAACGCTCGCAGTAAAATGAAAGCTTGAACCTATCGGATGCTACTTTCCTTTGCGTTTTTTCAACATTCCAGCAAGTTGAGTGTGAGTGTGTGTGTGTGTGTGTGTGTGTGTGTGTGTGTGTGTGTGTATGCGCCCGTCGGCTCTTGCGGAGTCTCATTGCTGCCGCTTCCTCTCAGTTTCTAAACAAAAAGTCTCAAAGGCTTCCTCCATCTCGGGCTCCATCTCGTCTTCGGAGTCGTATCTGTGAACGCAGCAGAGCGGCGGGTTACGTCACTTCTTATTTTAGACCGTTTACACAAATGTGACAGAGAGAGAGAGAGAGAGAGAGAGAGAGAGAGAGAGAGAGAGAGAGAGAGTGTGAATGAATGAGAGAGAGAGACGTGTACAAGCTAAGCCCTCTTTCACACCTAGCTGCTGACTAAACTGAATCAATGGCTGACCCTGTTGCATTGTGGGCCGCTCAAAGCGCATTCACAGAGCGCGGGGGCCCGTAGGTGAAGCCGTTATGCAGACACGTGAGCGGAGATGCCCGGGCACGGGGGGCACGGGGGGCACGGGCCAGGTGTACAAAAACAAAAGGTAGGGAAGAGTCCCCCGCAGAATGACTGATCCCAGACAACAACAATAATAATAATAATAATAATAATCATCTTTATGGTGCACTATAAGCAAATAATGCTTCACAAGCATCCCTATACTATGTTGTACTTTGTTGGCTCTTGTTTGCCTGAATACAAATGTAAAATATACGAAAGCACATTAGTGAGTCACGTGTTATTAGAAATTATTTCCTAACGATTCGTCTGTGGCCGATTCCAATAATTCGGCCCGTCGGCGCGGCGTCAACCGGCATCGTGCCAACTTACATGTCATCTTCGTTTCCATTTTCTCCATCCTGTTCGTGGAAATAATCCTGCCGGTCCAGGATCTCCTGGTATTTCTCAGCATAATCTGTAAAATGAAAGAGCAAAACAAAAGTCTGGCATTAAAGCACGAAGAAAAGAAAAGAACTTTCTTGTTGCCATTTAACGAAGGAGAGGAATGCTTCTTCTGACGGACTACAAACAACGTAGTCAACGTGTGAGGAGAGGGAACGGGAGGCGTCATGCCGAGATGACACTTCATACTAATTATATGCGTCTGAATTATAATGATGATAATGTCGAGAGGAAACGTGACATTTCATTCCCAGAATCCTTTACTTATGTTTATTATTCTCTTAGTTGCACGACTGTATTTTAAACATAACAATGCTTTTCCCCTGACTGACCAACCATCTGTTATATGAATATGAAGTTGCAGAATCTATTTATACCATCATAATGCATCATAAGACGCAGCAGCAGCAGCTCGTCGTTCATTCATACAAAAAGGTGCAACAGAGGAGTTTAATTGATACAACTTGATTCATTATTTCATAGTTACTTGTACTAACACAGTCATCATATGCTATCGTGGGAAGAAGAACAACCGAGTTTATTTTGGCCTCCTAGCTCTTCCTGCGTGTTCGTGAACTCCGTCACATTAACCTGGCGGGGATTCTCCACCCAGCGCCAGAATGACCCGATGGCCCGGCGAGGCCTTGAACTCACCGGGGTCAGCTGCCGTGAAAGGAGTCCCGTCCTCTGTGTAGAACGTGGGCTCATTCTGGAGGGGGGGGGGGAAACAAAATCAAAATCCATGAAGAAAGAAAGAAACATCGGGGGGGGGGGGGGGGGGGGGGACGCTCACCATGAAGTAGTTGGGGTCGTTGTCTGGCGTGGCGTTGCTGGCCGCTGAGGCGGCGCGGACGCGGCCCCAGTCGCTCGATCTCAACTCCACCAGCTTCAGGAGCATCTGTCGAACATCTCTGGTGACGGAAGGAGAAGAACACACACTGGGCTCTTACACGTGTTGACCAGTGGCTTTACAGGACTTTTCCATGACTTTTAACCACATGTCCATGACCAAACTGAAATCTCGGTTTATAAATGAAAAAGTGAGAACATTTAGTATTTAAACTGTGAATTCCAAAGCATACAGTATACATTTAATGAAACAAATGAATAAGAGACTATATTTTATTTAAAGAATAAACATTTGCTTCCCGAGCTATGGGCGACGAACTTTCCAGTTACGGTGCGTTCACTTGCAACGCGGACAAAAAAGAAAATTGCGCCGCCAGTATGAGAGCGTACGCCGGCTTATATTTAGAGTCTTTCTTTCTAAAACATGTTCATTATTTCAAACTCAGTGTAAATGAACATGTGATTATAACAAATTTCCATGACTTTTCCCAAACTTTTGTGATTACAATTTTTTTCCATGACTTTTCCAGGCCTGGAAATGACCGTTTTAAAATTCCATGACTTCTCCAGGTTTTCCATGACCGTAGGAACCCCTACCCAGAGCAGGACGTTTAAAGATTAAGATACACATTCAGCCAAAAGCTGACACTCTGGCACATATTGTTTTTTATCTCTCAGACGTATAACAACGGTATATAAAGAATATCTAGAAGCGTGTTTCAAAAGTTGTCCTTTTTTAAAATCTAAATAATCTTTCGCCTAACATTGCAGCTGCACACTAGCGAGTCCACGCCGGTGTACCCACCGGCTGCAGGTGGCGTCCAGGAGGATAGTTTCTATTCTTCGGATCAGTTCCTCCATGTGCGGCTTCCCGCTCTCCTTCCACGCGTCGTCCAGGATGGAGCCCGTCAGCTGGGAATACCAAATGTCAAAAAGAACACATCCTCGTCACCGGCCCGACGCAGGTCCTCCACACGAGTCCGTCAAGTGATCCGATGGAGATTCCAAACCTTCAGCAGTTTGACGGCGCAGATGAGATTAGCGTCCACGGGCTTGGAGAACAGACTGGTCATCAGGTCCTTCAGAGCCACCAGGAGGATGGCGGCTCGGTTCGGAGGTCCTTTCGCGCTCTTTACCTAAAAAGGAACAAATGTGAATGGTATGAAAAGTCAGTGTCCTGGTGTTGCACCAGACATCCAAAACATGGGCTGCGATTCAAGAAGGAGAAACAAACGTGTGTGTGACGAGGTGTACGCGTATAGAGGTTATAGGCAGCTCTATAAACTGGAGGAGCGATGAGGAGCGATGAAGTTTCCCTCCATTCAAGCTGCTCTTTCAAAATGAATAGACACTGGAAAAGTCCTCAATGACGTCTTCCTCAATGCAGCATCACCCTTTTATGCGACTTCCCGACACTTTAGGAACGAGTATAACTGGGACCACGGGGGGAAATTGCAGATGGAATGAAGGAATTCACTTTACAGGCGCCATAACGGCCCATCTAACCAATTGTTGAGTTAATGCATTTTCACAGCGGTCCAAGAGAAGCTCTTACCTCCAGGTTAAGGTAGAGCTCCCCCAGAAAGAGCACGAAGGAGTGGAACTTCTTCTGAGTCTCCGCGTCTCCTCCGACGGCCGCGTCCCGCTGTTTGAACTGTGTTTGACATCTAGGACGGAAAAACAGTCTTCCTCTTTAATGGACCTCCGACCTCCGACCGCTTCACGCCGCTTTGCGCGTTGACCAGTTTGCGACGCAAACCATTCGTCTCTGCTGCTCGTGTGATATTGCTTCTACCACTTTTTTTTAACCATTAGCAAAAAATCTGATTTAAAGAAAAGATGTCAAACCCAGGGTTCTTACACATTTTGACCGATGGATTTCCAGGACTTTAAACCGAATTTCCACGACCAAACTGAAATCTCGGTATAAACATAAAACATTTAGAACATTGTGCGTATTGAGGGCGTACGCCGGCTTATATACCGAGCGTCTTTCTTTAAAAAACATATTAATTATTTCAAACTCGGCGTAAATGAACATGTGAATATAACATTTCCATGAAATTTCCAAAACTTTTAGGATTTAAGTTTTTTACATGACTTTTCCAGGCCTTCTACGACCATACGAACCCTGCAAACCCCTGATGGAAACCATTAAATCCAACGAGACATGAATAAATTACCTTTTGAGGAGCAGCTGACGAAAGTTGCCACCTGGCGGGCTGACGTGGAGGTGATGGGACAGGTAGTTACACAGCCTGGCACCAGTGTAAGCGAAGTTAGGAATGGCAGTAGACTGCAATGAAAAGTTATTGTTTTTGTCAGAAAAACATACGATTTTTTACAATGTTCATGTCGTGTGTTTTTCTTTCTTTTTAAATGACTCAAAAACCTAAAGAGGGACTAAACCCTAACCTGTGTGTAGATCAGTTCCACCAGCTCGTTCAGCAGTTCTTCAGTGGTGACCCAGGCGTTGAGCATGCCAGTTATTTGTTCCACATCCAACTCAAAGGACCCGGGGGAGGAGCTCAGGTGGGCGAGGAAGTCTGCCACCGTTTCAGCCAAGGTCGGTTCATCGTAATAGCCTTCGCTGTCGTCATAAAAAGACGGGTCCTACAAAAAAAGAAGAAAGAAAAAGAAAGCAAATCACAATAAATATATACATGAATAACGGCAGAGAAAATCCAGAGTCACTTTGTCTTTCTAATAGGACATTTATCATTTAAAATCTTATTAAAATGCAATGAGGGATGACTGACTGAGAAAGTTCCTAACTTCTCCGCTGAAGAGAGAACCATCACAAGGCAACGTCATTCACAAATGGCTTCTGTGAATTATTCTTACTTCGTAAGAGTTCACCGTGGAGGGGACAAACTCGGGAGCGCTGGCCGAAAGCTTCGACGACTTGACCACGGAGTCCACTTCGTTAAAACCTCGGGAGGCGGGCGTACTGTTGGCATGGGCACTTTGTTGGGGTTTGCTCTGTCTTTTAAAATCTAAAACAAAGAAGAACGGTGTTGTCAGTCTCTGTCGTGTGTCACACTATTCATCACAGGTTGATTCAAAGAGAACAACATGCGACGCGGCGCTGTCCTGCTGTGCACACAAAGCACAACAATTCACACGGGAGAAACTGATGCGACAGAACAACACAGTAAATAGTTGCCCCTGATCCTAGTGGGATACCTGTGCTGGGATTGGCTGTTATTCCAGAACTCGGCACTGGATCATGCAGGCTATGAACTGTAGAGTAATCAGGTGTTCAGGAAGATAACAATACATTGCTTAATACTAGACATACAGGTGAACACACAGGTTGTGCCTTTCTGACCTGCCTATGTGATCACATGGTTTTGACCCAAGACGATACAGACCAACAGTCCTTTACAAAAAAGATCCCAACAGGGCCTCAGATTGTCAAACCATCAGAATGTGGTATTACTGTACTGTCTACTTCCCGTCACGTGGTTGTTTTTGTAGCGCCACTTCAACAGAAGTGAAACCGAATATTCTGCCGTTTGCTCGGCGTCGCACACCCAACATACACCGTTAGTTAGGTTGGATACGAGTTGTAGCTCTGAAACCCTCTGAGTGACGCACGTAACCAGCTCCTCAGCTGTGGGACATCCGAGCGGGAGCTTTATTTAGCCCACGAGACGACAACCCGACAGGTGCCGTGTCGCGACGCCAAAAACCAACGGCTAGCTAGCAGTAACTGCATTTGAAAGCTAGCTAGCTCGTTAATTAACGTTACGTCATTCAGGACGAGGTTAACCGAGCAACGCCGTCGGGGGGACTCGCGTCTCCACGGTTCAATTCGGACAAACGCGGCTGCCGGCTGCGAGTTGCCGTTTCAACGGAAAACGAAGTCGAAGCTGCGCTCGCGACGTAGCCGTTAGCTCGCTGGTCGCTCGCCAGGCTCCCTACCTCCACGCGCGAAGGAGTCGGCGGCGCTGATGTTGTTCTCGGCGAAAGCCGGGGAGGTCTTCGGCTGCCTCAACGGCTCCCTTTGGTTGAAACGCGCGGCTTTGGGGTCCCCGCCTTCCCCGCCGTTCCCGGGGTCCGCGAGGACATTTCTGGTTCTGCCCGCTCCGGGAGCTCGGTCGAAAGTCTCTTCCATAACTGCTCGTCTCGCGCTCAGAGCAGCATCAGAAGAAGAAGAAAAAAAAGAACGATGCAGAAATGGCGTTCGCTGCCTTTTTGTTTTTGCACAGCAGCCGTTGCTTGTGTTTTATCACAACAAAGCGCGACCTATCTCTCTTTCATGGTGGCTTTCTTTTTCTTCCTCTATCGGCGAGTATACACAACTTTTTTTTGTCCACTTCCTTTCACAACAAACTCGCAGTGGCTGGTTATCCATGGCAGAAAATCAAACGGGCTCCCTCTAGTGGCGTGGAGTGGAACATACGCTATAAACGGCGCAGACTGGAAGTACAGCGCTGTGTCGTCAGTGGTGATAAGAAACGTGCCTTAAATACCACAATTAGAATTAGCATACATATTACTTTATACGTAAACGTTTTCCATTCAGAACTTTATTCGAGTATTTTTCAGAAATTACTGTTTAATCTGATGAGGGTTTTTTAATTTGTTCTCCCAGATCAATTCTTCCCTTTAGAGAAATAAGTGTCCAATTAAAAACAACAATAACATAGTTTTGCTCTTAAAATGTAATTATTATTATTATATATTTTAAATTTTCTCCACCCTAATCATTTTCGTACTGCCCCTAAAAGTACAGAAGTATTAGAGAAAGAACGTTAATTGTTAAAGCACTTATCATGAATAGAAAAAACAACAATAATGTTTTATCATTATGTTTTGTATCACTTCCATGTATTTAAAGACATTTTACTGGTGAAGTTGCTCGAGGAAATAGTTTTTTACAAGATTATTTAAATACAAAGGCAGTACAATGAAAATTATAAATTTGTTGTGGAAGTATAAAAAAGCACATACAATTGAATACTAATGTAGGTATGTTCATAACGATTTCCTCCCTGATGACAATCATTCATTATAACCTACAGGGGGGGGGGGGGATCTGTAAATCAAATTTGATAACATTATATTTAATAATTCGCTCGTTCAAGATATATTGAAACATTTAATCGATTATAAATCTCTTGATTTCCATTTTAGTTTAACTTGGTTTGCCCTCCAAAAATAAAACGCGGAATTGTTTGATTTTATGGACCTCCTGATTAGGATCTCCAGAAATAAATATACGTCGGCAACATGACTTGAGTGTCTGCAATTGTCTTTTGCTCTGTGGGTTTTGGCAGTGCAGCGCAACATGAGAGGTTAAAATACCTCATACTGTTTTGCATATCATACTTAACATTGTGGACCTGTGCAACCCCTTTGGAAGAGCCTCTCTCAGTAGCTGCCCACTACGAACATGTGCTGCACCAGACCTCTCGGTCTAAGTATTCATTAGTTCTTTCAGCCTCCAGTCATTTTCCACTTGCTTCCCAAAGCTGGCTCACATTATGCCACGGAGAATTCCTGCTGCCAGAAATGCAGAGACCCACTTCAGAGACTGATTACTGCCCCTATCCCGTGTTACTGCTGCTCCCCATGCCAGTGTCTGGGAAGAGGGTTCAAACATTCACCAATGGCCACGCTGACATGTGATTGGTGTTAGGTGTGCATAGTGCTTACTTGTCACGTGACCTTCTGTAAACAAACCAAGGCACACGCAATGCTCCTGTACGTTTATACTAATGCCCAAATGAAGTATTTGTTTCAACTACAGAAAAATGGTTTCAGTCCAGGTACGGTTCATCCTCACGACGCCGTGCAGCGACGGCATTCCTGCGCGTTAATCATTGGTCGCTGCGGCCCCTTGAGCGGCCATTGAAGGACACCGCCGCCTATAAAAGGCCCGGACAGGGGGGGGGTGTCACGTAGGGCGCTTTATTCTTTATTCCGCTTCTCTTCTTTTTTTTTCTCCCCGCGGACCGATCTGAGGTCAAACTGCTGGACGCCAACCGCCGACCTTTTGGTTTATCCACGCGTCCATGTGTGGCGCGACACTCGGGAGAGAGAAGGGGGGGGGGGGGGGGGGCTGGAGGAGCACGTGAAGCCCGGAAGGAAGCCTGTGGTGTTAATGTTCTCCCCGCGTCCCTTTTGATCTGGCATCCAGGCAGCTGTCATTGATTAGTGTGTTTGCAGATGATTACTGAGGGAAGTGGGTGGTCAGACACAGGTCATATCTCTCATTCACATTGTATGCCTACACACACACACACACACACACACAGACCTTTAAAAGGCCCGTCAGGAGCCTGTTTGAGGTAGTGGTGCAGACCAACATGACTGGGTCCGTATTTTTGGAGGAAGTGAGACGACTGCGTCGCAGAGGAGAGAAAAAAATTGTATTTTATTACCACGTGACAGAGTTTCCTATAAAAAGTAGAGAATGCATCGGGACGCTCGCCTTGCAGGTGTTTCCCCCCCTCCAGTTAAATATTTCACAAAATAAATAAATCATTACAATACAGTCAGAACGCAGAGGTTAAGTATCAAACATTTGCTCTAAATGCATCGCGTCCGCCGTTTGTTCAATTTGCTGTCGGGACCGACCGCCTCCTGCATCTGTACGCTAGCCGGCACACACACACACGCGCACGCACACACACACACACGCGCACGCACACACACACGCACACACACACACACACACACACACACATATTAGTCCAGTTGAAAACCTGTTTGGCACAGAAATAAACCGAGGAGAAGAAAAAAAAGGATAAATATTGCCACAGAAAAAACACAGATCTCATCACCTCCCACCAGAATGAAGTCTCAACCAGCAGCAGAGGCCATATTGTTGTCTTTCTTTCTTTCTTTCTTTCTTTCTTTCTTTCTTTCTTGCGTAACAGTGTTGGTGCCGGATTTCCAAACGAGAGATTTCTCAGCGAGTGTCTTTTTAGTTATACAGCTTTTTATTATTATTTCTTTCTTCCAGTATCAAAAAGTCTGTGTCCAGTGCTGCATGTCGTCGTCCTCTTCCTCCTCCTCCTCCTCCTCCTCCTCCTCCTCCTCCTCCTCCTCCTCCTCCTCCTCCTCCAGTCTCACGCCATGATGGGGAGGAAGTGGGTGGCCGTGTTCTTCCTGCGCGTCTTCTTCCCCCTCAGCGGCTTCCCGTGGACGTTCAGGCCCACGAACATCTGCCTCTTCCTGTTCCTCCACTCGGCCGAGGCGTACGTGTTGTAGCCGTTCTCCTCGATGCGCTCCTTCAGGGTGCAGTCCACGCCGAACTCCCTCTGCAAGCGGGAAAAAGGTTCAGAGTCACAGGTCATTCGATGGTGCACGTCACGGCCTGAGCCTCCATCTGCATCGCAATGTCTAGAAGTGGACCCCGGTGGGCCGGAGGAGCGAAGATAAGGAAGGCCCCCCTTGATAAGGACAGGAGGGTCCGACACTATCTCTCTCTCTCTCTCTCTCTCTCTCTCTCTCTCTCTGGAGCGTCGCGATCGACCCCGTGACCCGGATACTCACCGCTCCGTACAGCTCCCCCCTCCTGCTGATGGCCAGATAGTGGTTGCTGTTCAGCCCTTTGATGGCCACCACGCCCACGTCCACCGAGGTGATCTCCAGGATACCTGCGGGACGCGGCAATAAGAGGTGGAGAAGTCAAACTCACTGAGAGCAAAGACTTCTTATTTAACAGGCAAATGGAAGACAGAGCAAGGTGATAAAATGTTGTTTTTCTTCTTTTCCGTTTTCGCCCCAAACTCATCGATGCTGAGATTATAGAAGAAGCAACACCCTGGGACCAAGCCACGCCGGCCGCATGTGGGAACGCGCGGCTGTGTGAATACATGCTTATCATTTTTGGCGATATTATAAAGCCGCTTTACGGCTCGCACCTGTGCAGCAGATCCCAGCTGCGCCGGCCGCTTAGCCGGAGAATTAATAGTCGGATTTGCAGCGGAGGTTCTCAAGATTGTTTATGCCCTGCCAGCGATCCGGGCTCCTCAGACAGGGGGGGGGGGGGGGGGGGGGGGTCGGTTTATACCGCGGTTAACGGGGGAAATCTTGGGCCGCGCGGGCAGATGTGTTATTTGTGTGGCCTCGGCATCAAGAGGTCAGAGAGATATCACTCCCCCATGTGTCCTTTGACCACAGAACCCGCTTGTCGAGTTAACCACCCCGGTTCCCATGACATGTTCCTGCCCCCCCCCCCCGCCCACCCCCACTTCCTGCGAGCTGTCGTTATTTCATCCCGATAAGCACACACACACACACACACACACACACACACTCTCACACACACACTTCAGCGTGGGGTGTGAAGTCCAGAGAGTCGATGACATCCTTTGATCAGATCAGCCCCCCCTCCTCTGTCTGATGACTGTTTGTGTGGCGGGGCCCTGCTGCTACTGTCAGACCCGGGGGGGGGGGGGGGGGGGGGGCGGCCAGGTAGGTGAGTGGACAGCGGAGGGCGTGCAGGTGTGTGCCCCCCCCCCCCCTTCTCTTAAAGACACAGTGGCTTCCCCTCCTCGGCCTTGAGTTTCTCTTCCGTATCATGTTCTCCAGTTCAAACGGCGGCACCTCAGGGCGGCGAGGAGGTCCGGAGCGTCCAAAGGCGGGAGTCATGTGTGTGTGTGTGTGTGTGTGTGACACAACGGCCATTGAAGATCTGAGAGGCTGCTGGTTCCTTTTATGGGATCGGGTGTCGGTGTACGGAGCGGGGATGTAAGAGTATCCACGGCGGTCCTCTGGCTGCTCTGTAAACACGGGAGGGATGAAAGGCGGGAGAACAGAGGAGGACAGAGGAGGACAGAGGAGGACAGAGGAGGACAGAGGAGGACAGAGGAGGACAGAGGAGCCATGACAGTGAGACCGGGGGTGGGGCGAGGATTAGTAAGGCTGTAATGATCACTGATCAAAGTCAGCCACCGGAGGCAGGGGCGAGACGGGGGTCGTATGTACATACACCGGAACACACACACTCACACACACACACACACACACGCACACACGCACACACACACACACACACACACACACACACACACACACACACACACACGCTCACACGGGTATGATAACGGCGGGCTGATAACGTGGCAGGTGAGGATGCACTATAAACTCAACCTGGCGGCGAAAGCTCCACAGGTGGCGAGCAGTGAGCTCACGGCTGGCAGCCAATTGGAAAAGGCCAAATCCCCCCCCCCCCCCCCCAGCTCCCAGATTACAGCGTTAGATCTCCGATATGAGGCTTTTTTTTCTCCACAGTAGGATGCAAAAAGACACGAGTTTTACAGCTTTTATTGTTTCTCACTCTTCCTTTGCTCTTTTAAAAAAAGAAAAGGAACAACAAGAATGTTCAGGAGCTGCTCAAAATGTCATTTGTTTTCATTATCGGTTCATTGCCATGCAGAAGAAGAAGAAAAGAGTGTGACATAAATCAGAGTAGTAATAACACCACAGTGTGTTTACATCCACCCTGCAGCCTGGAGGGAGGCCCGACATCTTCTCCTCCAGCCTCCATAAAAGCACCATCTGCTTGGTGGTTGTTGTTGTCTCTACTCCAGAGGCCACTGCTTTGGTAAAAGAAGATGAACACACATTCACAAAGATGTGTTCATGTCCAGAAGCCCGGTTCCCCCCCCCACCACCCCACACACACACACACACACACACACGTTGCCCAGGCTCGCCCTCTCGCCCGTCTCCGCCGCTCGAACCTTTCCCCGCTAATCCGTTGCCTTACTTAGCGATATTGCACCCTGAGCTGCGACGTTGACGCAGACACACAGTATGAAGCTGTCTTTGCCGCAGCCTTCCTCTCTGACCTCGGCTCCGGCTCCCGCGGGAGGAGAGCGCATGTGGGACAGTTTTGCGCTGGCATCCCCATAAACTCTGCGGGAGGCTTGGATGGCGGCTCTTTAACAGACTGTGAGCCCGGGGTCCTCGCAGGGGCCACCGGCAAGGACCACGAAGGAAGCCCCCCCCCCCCCCCCACGCAACGTGACGAGGGATGTGCCGTTTTTAAAATGCGTCTTTATCCTCGCAACTTCTGGCTTCAGAGAAAGGCGAGCCGTCCTCCACTCATCGCAAAATAATAACTTGATATTTTCTCCCTTCAATGGACCGTCGAGGGTTCCACAAAGGACGTCAGCCCTGGGATCATGTCCAGCCCCAAGGGGGTCCAGAGCCCAAGACCGAAGCTGCCGTTGTGTAGTATCCTTTACCGTGAGAACTTGATAGGGGGGGGGGGGGCACATAATCCACACACAGTGTCCTCAGACCCCCCCTCGGGACACGGCTTTTTGATGGCACCAACCATTGATACTGAAGACGCGCGGGCTTTGATGTGGCCACAATGACGCTCAGCCAGTGTCATTCATGAACTTGTGCCTCCAGAGAGTCCCTGTTCCCACTCCCTCCCCCAGCGCCCAACCCCCCCCCCCCCCCCAAAAAAAAGGCAACAACACGCTCTTAAAACGAGTCGTTTCAGGAGGTCAAACAAAGAAGACAGACGGAGTAAATCGTCTGCCAAACGTACATAAAGTTCAGGGAGATTCACACGCCACTAATACCAGAGTCAGACTTCCTCGTTTCACAACGAGGAAGAAACTACACAGGGAAAAAACTGGTTCTCTAAAAGGCTGTGAGTGGTTTCACGAAGAACCATCAACCACTGAAGAACCTTTTTATCCATTAGATGGTTCTACATGTTGGTCGTATTCTGCTTTTAGGGAACGTTAAGTTCAGAAATGGCGGCTTGAAGAATCATTTTGTTGTATGCCTCCTACACCGGTTCTTTGAAGTTCCTTAAATGTTTAAGAACCATTTGAGAAATGGGTTCTTGAAAGAACCTCGGTATGAAAGGTTCTTTGTGGAACCGGGAATGCTTCTCCTACACGGCATCACTCTGAAGAACCTTTTTTGGGGTTCCAGGCGGCACCTTCATCTTTCTCTGCTACCAGCTTATGGGCGGCAGTAAAGGCATCACCATGTCATGGACTCAGTAAATAAAGTCGCCTCAGTCGTGACCTTGTCAAAACAAACATGTCCACACACACACACACACGCACACACACGCACACGCACACACACACACACACACACACGTGTGGTTTGAGCTCTCCCAAGAGGAACATTAATAGTTCCGTATACACTGACCGGGGTTGGGAAGGGGGGAGAAAAAAAAAAATCTGAGAGATAGAGATATTTGTATGTGTGTGTGTGTGTGTGTGTGTGTGTGTGTGTGTTGAGGGTGGGGGGGGGGGGGGGGGGTATGAGCACAAGTGTTGTCGTATGTGAACACACACCCGCTGGAGCATTTGAGTGCCCACTGGCTGATATGGGCACACACACGTAGACAGAGAGAGAGAGAGAGAGAGAGAGAGAGAGAGAGAGAGAGAGAGAGAGAGAGAGAGAGAGAGAGAGAGGCCAAAAGAGTGTAAAAGCATCAATGAGACATATCCTCCAACCCCCCACCTCCAGCCCTGCTCTCTGTGTGGTTGTTATCAGCGCTGTTTACCCAGGGCTGTGAAGACGGCCTGATAATGGCCGGCTTATCTGCCCCTGGTCCTTTTTTTTGTTTTTTTGTGAGCCATCTGAGAGCTTCTATCCTTGTGTGATTGTGTGTGTGTGTGTGTGTGTGTGTGTGTGTGTGTGTGTGTGTGTGTATGTGTGTGTGTGTATGTGTATGTGTGTGTGTTTGGACAGGGGAGATATCGGCGGGACGTCTGCTTTATACAAAACAAAACAAATCGACTCATCGCTTCATCCAAGCTAAACCAGGCCGGCAAATTATGTGTATTTCTATTAAAAGTGTGCGTCGAGTTGTGTGCATTTCATTTAGGTATTTGTTTTGTTTTTTCTTCCGTTTCTTTGACATTTTGACCGAAATGTCCCGACTTGAAGCGTCAGCAGGTGCTTCTTCTTCTCGGTTCACACGCGCTACGCTCCGCAGTCGACACAATAACAGAAGTGATCACCGGACGTTTGAAAACGGTTGTCTTAACGCTCAGATGAGGCTCAGTTGGCGTCACGTCTAACTTCAGCTACAGCAGACATCGCCCATGATCCTTTGCTTTAGTTTTCTCGGGTTTATTTGCGTGCATCCATCCACACGGCGCTACTCACTCAGGGGGTCGTCCTTGCTCTTGGTCCCGTTGACCTTCCCGTTCTTGTCGATCCTCAGGAAAAACTTCTGGAAGGAGAACAGCTTCCTCCTGCGCATGTCCCCCTGGAGGTGGTTGTAGCTGCGCACGTGCCTCCCCTGCGGCCCCCCGGCCCGGCCCGGGTGACCCCCGGCGGCCCTGGACCTGGACACGACCTCGGCCTCAGAAATGTTCAGCGGCGCCCGGAGCGTCCGCGGGCCGGCGAGCCTCGGCCGGTCCCTGCGGTGCTGGTGGCACGCCGCGCCGGGCAGGGAGGAGGACAGGAACAGCAGCGCCACCAGGAACAGGAGGGACGCGGGGGGGGGCAGCGGCGAGGACCGGGGTCTGGAGCGGGGCGAGGGGGAGGCGGCCTCACTCCCTCCAGCAGCCCATCGGGTCATGGTGGCGTGCCGTGTGGAGGACGAGAGGCAGCCTCGGAGCCTGGGACATGCTGCTGGGGGCGCGGTGAGGCCGGGGGGGCGGGCGGGGGTCCGGGCCGGGCCAGATGGTCCCCCTGCAGAGTCCGGGTCACGGAGCACCTTGATGGTATCGACGAGGTGGCCCTGTTGCGGGTCGGGGGGCGGACGGTCCAGCAAGCCGGTATTCCACTGGCTTGTTCTCCGCTGCTCGAGGTTAAAGTCTTAAAATAAATAAATCTACATGAACAAAGATGACTTCATGGTTTTATCCTCCGGTAACAAACCTGCTCCTCCCTCCTGTGTTCTAACTGCTCCAGGCTGACCTTTGTATGTCCAAGTGGAGCAAAAAACACACAAAAAGGAACAGAAAAAAAGAAATATATAAAGTTCACTTGACCATGCGGGTAGAGAGACTACCGACAGGTTAAAACAGCCTCCTTCGTTCCGGTGGAGTCCCTCCGGACAGAAAGAAGACCCTCGCTCCACGTGGGCAGCACGCGCTTCAGATCTCACTCTGAGGAGAAGAAACAGGGTCCAGACTTAAAGAGGGACCCGGTTACTCCGGGCGCACGTCAGATAATCCATCCGTCCTCTTCTGTTGCACCGCTGCTCTCTCCTCATCCCCCTCTCTCTTTCTCTCTCTCTCTCTCTTTCTCTCTCTATTCCCAAAATGACTCCACCTTCAAGCAGCATCGAGGTAACGATCCAGGGAGGTCTCTCTCTCTCTCTCTCTCTCTCTCTCTCTCTCTCTCTCTCTCTTCACCTGAAGGCCGATCACAGAGCAGTGACCGCTGTGTCGCGTTGTGTACTCTCTTAGTTATTTGATCCCTCCCTCATTTTCTCAACTCCCCCCCCCCCTCTCTCTCACATATGGGAGCAAGTACTACTCTGCACGTGTGCATGTGTGTGTGTGTGTGTGTGTGTGTGTGTGTGTGCGTGTGTGTGTGTGTGTGTGTGTGTGTGTGCGTGCCATACCAGCAGATCTTAACTCGTGAGCGTGGGCGAGGGGTGAGGGTGTATCTGGAGGAGCCGTCTGGTTGAGCTCCTCCGCTGATCCATTAATCAAAATAAATAAAGTTATTATTATTATCATTAATCAAAGAGTGATATATTTCTTTTTACTGTGTGCCGTAGCACAGAAACGTCGTGGCGGCGTTCTTCTTCTTTCTCTTTGCTCTTATCTGGTATGAGAAATAGAAAATGGACCCACGTCGTCCTGGTGGAGATGAAGGGATGCTCCCGACGAGTGGCCGTCCTCCTCCATCCCGTCACATGGAGGTCATATCAAGTTACCGCCTGCCGGTTGTAGTCTGGACGCCTTATCGACGGCCATCTTTCCCCCTCGAGGCCCGCCGTAACGCAGCGGAGCTCTCCCCTTTCACTGGGCCAGACCTCCTCCTTCCTGGGGAACTCAGGTGTCCGAGTCGCCCTCGGCCAGCGAGACTCTCCTTTTCTTTCTCCTTCGTTTTTTTTTTACCATTTGTTAGGTGGTAATAGTTTATTTTGATAACATCTGCAGAGGTCTTGTGTTTTAAATTAATACATATAGAAAGATATTATAATAGAAAATATTAAGGAGAATATGGATGTTGTTATTAATGTATTATGAAGCATAGGGGTAATGTTTAATCTGTGCAAATGTAAATGGCAAGAATTAATGTATGTTCATGAGAGTGACTGTGTGTTAGGGTTATAGATCGACGGAGCCGCTTGAAATCCGTGACGTGACTTACAATAACAAGGGACTTTTATTGTGAAGGTGACTTTAATACCGGAAATAATAGGCGGGAATTTTATTGTGAAAATACTTGACCGGAAATGACGTTTTGACCCCGAGTGACAAAACTTCTGGAAAAAGACAAATCGCCCTCTTTGTACAGGTGACGCCGAGGTCATAAGGTCGGGGGGGGGGGGACCGATGAAGACCACGATGTGAGCCTTGACTGTATCGCCCGAGGGTCGGCTCGCCCCGAGGAAGAGCACGACCGTGAGCTTTGATTGTTTGTTCTACACTTCCTGCCATTAAATGTTGACAATAATTCACGCGCGTCCAGAAGCCTGTTCTCCACCATCTGCCTGTTTCAGAACACCTCACCACCCGAGGCGGATGCGAGAGATATTCAAGGTACGGTGGCGAAGTCCGCCGGCCAGAAGCTCCTCCCTCATTGGTCGAATTGATCGCCTCCTATTGAGACGCGGATTGTGCAAAGAGGACCTCGCTAACCCAACAAGCAGCAATGCATTGTGGGGCTTATGAGGAGGATGGAGGATCAAGGGCCGCGTAGGGACATTTCTAACAGTCTAGCGTGATAAAGAAGAGTTGCGCTGGCCGTCTTATCTGCTCCCCCTGGTCCTCGGGGCTTTAATGTCGGCCCTGTGCAGCTCCTCACTCTCCCTTTCCTCCAAGTCGGAGCTTTTTTTAGTGCCTGCTTTAATGTCTGTCAACGATTCACGGGCCAGAGCGGCGGTCTGGTCTCAACTCTTTATCTGGGGATGCAAACAAAGCTATCTTATCAGCGCTTCCTTTGTGGTGTCCCTTCCCGCTGTGATAGCCCTAAATCAGTGCAGAGGAAGCAGAGCTGGGAGGAGCAGCATCATCCGGATGGATTACTGTCGCAGCAATAATAGTGGAGTACGCTTTTTTTAAAATAACCTATACATGGTAGTTGGGCACTATGATTTAATCAACATTTAAATGTACTTTTCTTGAGCTACACGTTCAAGGTTTGTAAATTCCTGTTTAACGTCTTGGGGTTAAAGCACAATTTGTGATTTTTTAAATGTTATACATCCACTTTGTCATCTCTCTGCAAATATTGTGAGGAATAACAGATAAGGAGCACACATGTACCAAAATGCTAAATCGTTTATTTTAAGTAATTGAAAATAAAATCTCCCATTGCTAAACCTGTGTGTTTTTTGTAACTTTTCTAAAGTAATTTAAAGTGACACGATTAATAAAAAAAAAAAAATACATACATAAAGATAGTATGGCAAAAAAATAAAAAAATAAAAGAATATTCATGAAAAATACCATTTTGGGATGACCGCTAGAACAAAGAGCCTGTCACGGATGATACTCATGTATCTCCTGCTCAGCGGACCCTCGGGTCCTGCAGCGCTGTGCATCCCATAAGCAGCAGGAGATTAACTCGATAACTGCCGTGACATTGGCTCCACTCGCCGCCTTTGAAACGACTTTGTCCCGGTGGCAGCTCCTCAGACCGAGGAGTTTAAAACCGAGGAGTTGCCCTCCCACCCTCAGTGTTCCCTCCACTAAGACAGTAATGTCCTCCCTAGTTGCCTCAGAGGAATGTCGGCCTGCAACGATGCCGACAAGATTTGCGGGATTTCTTTTCGAGGCCAAGGAGCAAATTCTTTATAGACGTAGCCGGGTCTGTGTTTGTTTTTTTTCTTCCTCGATGCAATATAAGTGAGATTTGCAGAGGTCTGGATGTGGACTCATCCCCCCCCCTGCTCCGCAGCTTCGTCATGCAGCGTATCTTCATAGATCCATCCCTGAATTGCATTTCAAAGTTCAAAACAATAGGCAATAGAAGAGACTAAATGTGCTTCTGATCCCGCTCCCCACGGGCTCCAGCCGAGTTCTGACTCCACGCTCACAAACGTAATCGCAGCAACGGCAATGAAAAGTCAAATACCGGAAATTGACCGGCATCGGCCGAGATTTGATTTCACGCTGCACCGATTGCCAGAAAGGAAAGAAAACACATTTGATTTCTTTTAGCGAGTAATGTCAGCGAACTGTTTTCTTTGGTTTTGCGATGACATCGGCAGAATGGAAACAACGCTCGGTGTCGAAGAGATCACGTGTGCGTCTTCATTTGAGTGGTGGGGACGTTCAGGAAGCTGGAAAAGAATTAAAAACACTCGCTTGTTGATCATTTGGTTAAAAAGAAAGTCTGGAGAGGTTTAAAAGAGCGTTTGGACAGTTGCAACATGTTCTGAAATGCTGGTGTGTTTTACGGTTTGGTGTGTTTGGTGTTCACGTCTGAGCCGCCTTGTAATCACAGAACGGCACTTCAGACGTGCAATTTACTGACTGTCAAGGCTGTTGAGCGACGACCTCGGAAACCAAATAAAACGCTGAGTCTCATTAAAAGTCGCCGGTAAAGGTCCCAATCTGTCTTTCATTTTCGGTCGTTACCGAAACCGATCGACTGCCATTCCCCGTCGACGGCGTTCTGAGTTTCTCTGGGTTTTGCTTCTCTTCCTGTAAAAAGTCAATGACGCCATCGTTGCTCACGCAAGCCAAATCCGTTTGTTGTTCTTCAACTCGCCCGCCGGCATAAAATGTATCACTTCCTGTTTGTCATGATTTTTTTCTTCTCTTGAAACCGAAGCTCAAACTAGCGAACCCCCCCCCCCCCCCCCCCCCCTAGTCTTGACACTAATTGGCTCTAAGACAAAAAAACACACACATCGTTTAAAACGGCGACGTACGCACACACACGCCTCGAGGTCGACGCGAGGCACGTCTCACCGAGCCGGCGGTCGAGTGTTGGCGACGCGCCAGTAGTTCTGTTAGCGGTCATTTGTTTGCGACCCCCCCCCCGACCCCCGACCCCGACCCCGGGTGGAACACACAAAGGTACACGGAGATCAGCCGAGGACGGACCCTGGGGTGCTCGCTCGCTCCTGGAGGAGACGGTAATGGAAACAGCTCGTTACCCAACATTAGCAATTATTTACGAGTCGCTCGTCTTGATCCGCGGCGGCAGGTGGATCCACGCAATCTGTTGTTCTGCCCGGCGACCTGCATCGCATTAGAGGACCGAACCTGGGAAATCCACCTCATTCATCGTCATGTGTCTCTGATTTCGCTTGGCCTCATTTTGAGTATATTGGCCCCTCCCCTCTTGGTACACTATCATCAAACAGATGTTTGACAAAGAAAAGCAGCACACTCCCGAGTTACTTCAATTCATATCCACATGTGGACCACGAGGGAGTCAGACTCACGACTCACAAACAACCGTACTGACCTATGGGAACCATGTGTGTGTGTGTGTGTGTGTGTGTGCATTCCCCCGGGGGGCCGCTCTGTGTGTGCCAGGTCACAGGAGGCCGAGGCTTTATTAAAGGAGCAGGCCTGGTACGGGGATGCCAGTCCGACTGCCTGGGGACGTGCAGCCTGATGGGGTCCAGATGAGAGCCACCAGGCCGGACCGCTCCCTCCTCCCCACAGATCCACTGCCTTCTCTCCTGGGTTTACACCGGGATTTGAGGGGGGAGCCGCCAGATTAAAGTAACATTCTCCTTTAATGGTACTTCAAAGCTTATGAGTGATCACAGGAACATGTTGTAACCTCGCGGCCCAAAGACGGGACATGCGGACGCATGCTCGGCTCCCTCCGGAGGCCTCTGTTCTCTTCCTTCTGTCGGTCATCAAATGTAAATATTTAATACGCTCTCGGCCGACGTGTCGGCGGGTGTCTGGTAACCGACAAGATGAGGTTGCCGTTTCCTGTATTACAGGCATCCATGGATGTCCGTCATGTTATCTTCAGAGTGGGTTTCAGCAGGCGGAGGAACTCACTGACTCGCTGCGTGTAATAATAACAGGCAATTTGACAATATTTCCTATGAGAGAATAAACATTTGTCAACCACCAGGGATTTTGCCAAACTGTTAATATCATGTTTTGATATCTAATAATTAGGCATTGCGGGCAAAGTTGCAAATGAATGAGCAGCTTTATGTAATTAGTGGATTTCTAATGGTTTTAAATAAATGTGGTTAGCAGATCTGAGGGAGAGTGCCGTTCCCTGCTCAGGGAGCCATCACCTCAATATATTAGTTTGCTGCTATTTTGATGCTCTGAATCCCCTTAGAACCCTGAAGCAGCTCGTATCCTCAGGTATTTAATGTCCTGGATTAGCCAAATGCTTATTTTACCCATTTTATGATGTTTTTTGCAGACACTGTATTTTATCGTGATACTTATTGACATTTAGATGATCGTAACAAAGAAGAATTTGTTGTGTCCTGAAGCCGAACACTGATCATAATAATAATAATAACTTTATTTATATAGCACTTTTAAAAACAAGGTTTACAAAGTGCTCTACAGGTAAACAAAGCACAAACACAACTTAAATGGCGGCACACAAAAAAGACCATACCACAAAAGCATTGAATACAAGTAAAACCAAACAAAGACGATTAAAATAAAAACATAAAAGGACAACATCACTTAAAAGCAGTGTCCGTGTCCTCCATGTTCACGGAGCTCAACGCGGCAGCAATCTGCTGGAGGTTTGACCGTCTGGAAAGTCCAAATTGGAAATTGAATTTCTGTAAAAAAACGCCACTCAAACAAAGGCAACTTTTATAATAATAGTTATTTCAAACTCCAGACACGGCCGAAAGCTGGACTGCTTTCCTCCTGCCGGTCGGGGCATGCTCTGTCACCATCCAGGCCCCGGAGCAACATCTGTTTGCTACTGTTGGCATTGTGCAGAGAAAGTCTGGAAATTCCACACACTTGAAGTAGACATTTGCACTATTGAATCCAAACCCACAATTATTTGACGTTGGAACACTTGGACATTGTATTGCACAAGCTGTTAAAAGTCCTTTTGGGGCCATGCTTGCAGCAGGAATTCAGCAGAGCCGCTTACCTCCACACTGCAGGGATGCATCGACTAAAGATCATTGTTATTATTTTCACATTTTTATCTCCCACGTGACTTTCAGTTGGGATATGTATTAAAAAAATATGTCTGGAACACCGAGGGAAATAAAGCATCTGAAAGATAAATTTGCGAAGAAGGCCGAAAGCCCGCGACGCCGGGATCGGATATTTCCAGGTATTTCCTGTCTTTTATTTTCCAATCACTTCATTCCATTGTGCAACACAGAGATGTGGTTAGGTAATACGACTGGATGCTGTTTGCTCTGTCATGATAACAAATGCACACACACACACACACAGTGCTAGTTGTAAGGACATCAGGCTCCACATTGACCCGGTATTGTGTTACTCCTTCCATTACTGCTGACTGTGGCTTGAGTGATAGCAGCGGGGCGCATAAGCGCGGGCATCGTCCGCCCGTGTCGAGTTATCTGGCACAAGAGAGAGAGGCTGGGACGTCAGACTGGGGCCGGACAAACCCGATCCCTGAAACGGAGCCCGCTGCTGCCGATTCTGGTGCTACACCCCTCCAGCAGCATGCGTACGGGTCAGATCAGTCTCAATAATTGCAAATGCACACACAGAGATTCACAAATGCCCAAAGAACAATTCACAAGTATACTCGATTTACACATGCAAATGCACACTGTAGGTCTGTGTTGAAAAAAACACATTTGCGAATGGAGCCACGGCAGGGCGAGTCTCAGAAACCTTCAAACAAACGCAGTGTGATCGACAAACAAACAAATCGGAATTTATTTACGTGTGCATTGCAATTTATTTGTGAATCGTTCTGCGTGTATTAAATAAATCAAATTTATTTGTGAATCGTTCTGCGTGTATAAATAAATCAAATACGTTTGTGAATTGTTCTGTGCACATTTGTGAATCTTTGTGTGTGGATTTGCAATTTTTGAGACGAATCTGACCCCATACACGCGGAGCTCTCAGGCCAGAATCACCTTGTGGACACGGTCACGATGACGCCGCGATGCAAAGAAGGGTTATTACTGTTTATGCTGGGATGGATGGATGGATGGAAATAATCAAGAGTTACCAAAATGCATCATACCAACACTTTAAAGTTACTCAAAGGATATTTTTTATTTCATATCTCAGTTACAAAGCAGTTGCAAAACGTCTTTTATGGTCACATGTTGTCGGTGGAGACGTGGAGTACACTGTGACTGGTAAGGCCTGTACAACATGATAAAAAACACAGTAGCCGGCTTAAAAAGAAAAGACAAACATAAAACCTGAGAGGGATGACCTGCAACGCCTCTTTTTGATTGGTCACTCTCACACCACAGAGCGGTGCAGCTCCCGCAAACGCTTTGAATTACAATTATCAACATTCGTAAAAAAAAGAAAATACTATTAACAATTTAATAGAGGTCTCAAAAGAAATCTTTATTTACATTATTTTTTTACCAGGTCACTTATACAAATATAACTGGTAAGTTGACTGAATCACCAGAACCACACATATAAAAGGACCAGAGATATGTACTGTAGGCTTTTTACTAAATAGAGAACCTGCACACTGGACCTCGTGCTCTTCATTTACCAAAACTGTGTACTTAGTATTTTACTTTCTTTCATGTTTTAGTTACCACTAAATCATTGTACTTTGCACAAGTTAAATCCCATTCATTTTGCATACTTTCCTTAAACTTGCTAGTTGTTTATATATATATATATATATATATATATATATATATATATATATATATATATATATATATACATATACACACACACTTCTTCTTTTAAAGCGCTAACATTTGTAACAGTCTGAACGACTATTCATCATCAGTGTTTTGACTGTAATTTTGCTCACTTTTTATTTATTTATTTAACATATTTCAGATGTTTTTATGGAACCGAGCACTATCTTCACTGGAAAATGTTACAAATAACCTAAATCTATTTTGTTTGAATACTATTATAATGATAATAATAACATAACAAAAACATAGCATTACCTATGTTTTACTTTATTATATATATATTCGTTTGGATAAATACTGATGATGAATAGACATGCAGACTGTTAGCGCCTAATGGTCAGCAATCCATGTTTTTACACATATAATATATATATATATATATATATATATATATATATATATATATATATATATATATATATATGTATGTATATATATTGCTGCTTGTAGCACTTTGGTTTTTGTAGCACTTTGATTGGCTTTGCATCAGAAGGAGTACGTATTTCTGTGGCTGTGATCCGTCCGTATTGTAATGTAGGTGTCGTCTGGCTTATGACCCACAGGTGACACAACACTGTTTGTGCACCGACCTGAGAGAGCAGCGACCCAGCAGCTTCAGCTTGTCACAGAAGCGAGAGGACATGGTGTTCTTCCTGCAGATTGGACCTGAGGAGGAAGAGCGCACACAGGTCACCTGCCATGAAACTCTGCATTACTCGTGATATTTAGTGTATTTAGAGCGATTGTAAGACATGCTGCGTCTGTGTGTCGGTAGTGAACCTGCCGGACCAGACGGGGCGCATTGAGCCGTGTGTTCAAACCTGTGTTGCTCCTGCATTCCTGCATGTTGCACTTCCTGAGTGTTTCTGGTTTGGAGATCTTCTCGCAGAGGCCGTTTGGCATCGCGGCGAAATCCTGCTCGCTCACGCAGTCGACTTCACGCCGCTGCTGACCCCCGCCACAACTCACAGAGCACTGCAGAGACCACACGCAAAACAGAACGGCAACGTAAAGCCACGACGGCCAGCCCAGTTGGTTTTCACTGCAAATAACATTTTAGGAAGGCCCTCGATGCCTCGAGGTCCCCTCGCCCCCGTGGGACTGACCTCGTCCCAGTCCTTAGTGGTCCAGTGGGTGCAGGGCTTGAGACTGCACGCCTCGGTGCTGTTGGGCCTGAGGGTGGCGCTGCAGCCGTGGGGCTCGGGGCAGAACACCAGCCGTTCCCTGGCACCTTCACAACAGCTGCCAGAGCACTGAGGGAAAACAAGGATTCAATAGAGGTATCCAATTGGAACACCTGTGTAATCAATACAGGTATCCAATTGGAGCACCTGTGTAATCAATAGAGGTATCCAATTGGAACACCTGTGTAATCAATAGAGGTATCCAATTGGAACACCTGTGTAATCAAAAGAGGTATCCAATTGGAACACCTGTGTAATCAATAGAGATATCCAATTGGAGCACCTGTGTAATATGGGGACGTGTGGGTCTGGCTATGTCCTGAATATCCTCAATGTGGTGGAAATAATTGCTCGAAAACTTTACAAAAATCTTATCTTCAATAACTTGTAAACAGATCATTCACATTAGTCAAAAAATAAATAATTAAAAAGCAATTCTATATACATAATAAGTAACAGTAATCAATGTTCAACATTAGAGGGTCAGTTGCCTTAAATTACAACATATTGGTGACAGATAGCTTTAAGCTAGGTGTTGGTTGACTTGAGAGAATGGTGAAGCATTCGCGAGATAAAAAAGATTTATGCAACCAAAAGAAACTTTGACAACTCTTTTCAAACGAAAGTAGCTAGCAGCTAAAAAAAAAAAAAAATGATCACAATGAACATGAACAACGATCGTGGCTATCGTTAGCGCTCGCAGCCGTTAGCTAGCAACTCGCGAAAGACAACGATGACGTGCGACGAGCGTACGAGCTCATCACAGGGACTACCAAAGATACCCGATTTTTCTCAGTGAAGATTTTCAAAACTGAAGGAAATAAAACTGAAACCATCTCCAGAGTTGCAGTAGATTTACATAAACATGCCTACAGAGCATTGAGCGTGAGACTCACGCATTTCGGTCTTAACTCCCGCACTCCCGCCACACATCGTATTTCTCACGCTGAAAACAACTCTTGGCTATTTAATGTTTTAATGTGCCGCAGCGCCCTCACCGTGGAGGAATCAAGCGCTCCCCTGGAGTTCTGCTGTGAGGTGCCACTTATCAGCCAATCAAAAAGAAGAAATGGGCTACACAATAACCGTTCAGAAAACGAACGTCTCTGTTGTATCCGGGTAAGATTTATCCAGCAAACAATGAAAATAAAGCATCCTGGAATTGCGCGACTGATATCCTAAAGTTTCGTTCTGCGAGGGGGGGGGGGGGTTGATGGATTTGTCTCACGCTTGCCTGTCTTCAAAACTTGAGAGCCCTGAACATGTCTAACTCTTTAGAGCTATACCGAAATATTTCTAAATCTGTGTTAAGATGTGGTGTGTGTGACGTTCTTACTGGTCCCCAGGGTGATGTACTCCAGCTCACGCAGGGCTTGTGGGGGCAGGTCAAAGTGCTGAGGGGTCTGCTGGACGCCTCCTGGCAGTGGAAAGGTCTGAGGGGGCGTTTACTCTGGGAATCCACACACTGGACCTCGCGGTGCCTCCGGCCCGCCACCGCGCAGACGTCCGGACACTGGGGAGGACATAGCCGCGCGATTAATGGCTCCGGAGAACACACGGCGAGAGAGAACTGAACCGACATGGAAAAGTAACGGACGATAAGCCGAGTCGTAACTGAGTGTTAGAGTGTAACCGTCGGATTCGGTGGCTGGAGGACGTCTAACGTGACTCACCTTGCTCCAGCTGCCGCTGTGCCAGGTGGCACAGGGCTGCAGGTGACACGTGCGAGCCGGCTCCGGTCTCTTCAGGCCGGCACAGTCCTCGTCCTCCGGGGAGCTGCAGGCTACCGTCCTCCATATTGCTCCAATCCCACATGTGGTGGAACACTGGGGAGGAGGAGGAGATTTCCGATTGGGTTTCACGCGTGCGCTGATTTAAAGTGACATGCGAGGCAATCATTCAGAAAACCGGATCAGTTTGGGAATGTCATAAACAACCAGCAGAAGTTCTCAGGGAACTGTACTTGAGGTTTTACATGTTTCAGCCGGATAGAAGCAGATACCTTTTCATGTTGAGTCATTAACATTTAACTGCCGGTTTTATGCAGTCGCAAGCGGGGAAGGCTTTAATAAACCCTCCTTGTTTTATGCCAAACAGCTGACTTTGAAATTGTCAAATGTTGCCCATACGTTGCCCTTATGATGCTTCGCTCATTGTTCTGCGTTTTCTCGTAAAGTAGAGCCTTTTCTATTCTCTACTCCAAATTGACGCGCATAACAAAAAATGTGTTTACAAAAATGTGTTTACGCATACGAAGAGTGTTTTAAATCCCCTCGAGCAACTTTAGAACTTAAACAACTAAAGAACCAAGCTGTGATAGATTACAAATAATGCAGGTATCTCCACAGACTTTATATACTTAATCGCTTATTGGTTAGTGGACTTTGGGTTTTTCAAGCCTCGAGCTCTGCATTTTGGCCAACGCCATCTTGGTTTGTGATGGTAGCCATCTTCTCCAGAAATGAATAGAGAGGGTGGAGCTACGTGTAACCGACGTAACCACAACCGCTGACGATGTTTTCAGGCGACCAGAATGTAACAATTACTTTCCATGAACTGAAAACACACTGTGCAAGGGTTAAAGTGCAAACACGAAAAAGAATCCCAAGGTGACCTCAAGGTCGCCTCAGCGTAAGTCCATCTCTGCTTTATCGTCTATTTGACTCCAAGTGCATCATCATTTACTAAATGAAGATCATGCAGTGGAGAAGACTTTAAACTAGAGATTGACCAGAGAGACCATTAACTCATATTTACAATGTCTCCTGATCGATTGAGAAGTAGATGGATTTTCTCATAGACTTATCTTTTATACTAGAGGAGTCCCCCCCTGCTGGTCATTAGAAAGAATGCAAGGCGCGTGAAAGGTCTATGTGGTTCTTCATAGAGTAGGATATCAGGGCTCTCAAGTGTCACGCATTGAGCGGGAGAATCACGCATTTCGGTCTTAACTCCCGCACTCCCGCCACACATCGTATTTATCACACTTAAAAAAACTCTCGGCTATTTAATGTTTTAATGTGCCGCAGCGCCAACATGAGCCGCTCTCACTGTGGAGGAATCAAGCGCTCCCTGGAGTTCTGCCGTGAGGTGCCACTTATCAGCCAATCAAAAAGGAGAGAAGTGGACTACACAACAGCCAATCAGAAAAAGCTCACTACTACACCCCCCCCCCCCCGTCGACAACGCTCGCCGTGGGTCACTTTCCTATCGCTGGTCATGTAATGTCACGCTATCCTGTCTTCTAAACTTGAGAGCCCTGGGATAATGTTGGTGAAATGTCTGTACCCACCTCGCTCCAGTTTCCCACAGCCCAGAACACATCCATGCTGACCGGCTCTCTGGCCATCAGGTTGCTCTGGTCACCGACGGAGCTGCTCTTGGGACCTTCCGGGCTCTGGCTTTGACCGTTGGAGCGGCCGCCTTTGGACCAGGAAGACGGCTTTTTGGCACGAGCGGCGGGGCCGTTTTTCTTTGGCGTCACCGCGGGCTTCTTCAGTTTAACGATGGTCACCGTAGACTGGGGCGCCGCCGCAGTGGTGACCGGTTTCCACGCAGCTTTGGCCGTGACTGTGCGGTACCCGGGAGTCGTGAGGGGTACCCGGTGTGTCCGCGGGCCGTATGGTTTGATGCGAGCGGTGGTGTGGGGGTTGGAGGACGGATAGCGGCGAGTGGTCCTCGCCCATGTTTTAGTACTCGTGTTCGGGGTGGGGTAGGCACCGGTGGCCGCTCTGGTCGTGTGCATGGTGGGCAGACTTGTTTGCCAAGTGGGAGTGACGACTGTCTGTGGTGTCGGCGTGGTTGATTCAAGAGGATTGTTGAGCAATGTAGACTTGACGACGTCCAGGTCGATAATGCCCGCCTCCTCCTCTGTTGTCCTCTCCTCAACGACGTAATCGTACCCGGGGGTGTACATCGTTACATTTGGCGTACTTCCCTCCTCTCCTTCCTCCTCCCTCTCGACTTTTTCCTTTTCCATGTCCTTTGCTTTTCTGACCTTTTGCACAGGGGTGACATTAGATGGGAAGACATCCGCATCTACAACGTCAGGGATAGTAGGGGTCGTTGAAAGGAACGTGGTGGTCGTAGTTCCTTCGGTGGCGGTCGTCCTCCACGCGGTGACGGCAGCAGCGGGTGCAGCTGTGGGTGCAGCTGTGGGTGCAGCTGTGGGTGCAGCTGTGGGTGCAGCTGTGGGTGCAGCTGTGGGTGCAGCTGTGGTGGCCCTCGCGGTGGGCGCCCAGGTAGCTTCAGGGTTCTTGGTGGGCCGGCTCTTCGGTGGGTAGAAGCGCCGGTATTTAGGAGCAGGCCCGGGGCGTCTCCGAAGACTTAAGTTGGGGCAGCTCTGCAAAGCGCACAGGGATCTGGAGCGAGGCTTGGTCGCCGCGTCGCACGCCGTCTTGGGCGTCAGAGCGCACGTGACCGTGCGCGAGCGGACGCTCCCGCCGCACGTGACGGGGCACTGCGAAGGAAGGACGAAGACGAGGGAATGCGTTAACTCAGAAAAGGTTGAAAAAGCGAGAAAACGAAAGAGTCCAAATGAGTGGGAAGCGTACCTCCTCCCAGGCGCCAGCGGCCCAGTCCAGTCCGCACGGCACGTCCCTGTTGCACGGCACCACGGGTTTGGGTTTGAGCAGGTGCTTGCACTCGGCCGGGTGAAGCACCCTCTCCTCCCCGGAGACCGTACGCACACAGAGCACCGTTCGCTTCCGGACCCCTTCGGGTCCACAGGTGACGGCACACTGCTGCCAGCCGCCCACCCACCACCTGGGCAGAGAGGAGGGGACCGGATGACATTCACAGAGCCACATGGTCGTCCTTTGAACTGCGTGTAGCACTTTTACTGACAATGTATGAGTGTTAATGTGTTTCTGAATACCTTGTTTGAAGAAAAACACACGATTTTCGACAAATTTGACCAAAAGAGCCGAAAGTTGTAAACTGTGATGTGTTCTCCGTAAGTGGAAGAACTGAAAGGAATATAATGCGGACCAGGCCCTCGATGTAAACTGTTGGAACTTGACAGCCTTTAAAAGTACCATGAACACATTTAAGTGCTGACCAAAAAGGTCACGAGGCTCTATAACCTGCCCTGAAGATGAAGATATGTAATATATTTGGTTTCATGGGTCATATTCTAGCCTAGTGTCTGCCCAATAATATAGTTATAGAGCTAAAACCAAAGTACAATAACTTTTCACCTCGCAGGACAATCCATATTCTTGCATTTTCGGTGTCGGTCTTCTGGACGCCCGGCCGGATCGCAAAGAGACTCGTCCACAACCCCGACGTCCACCTCGAAGCAGCGCACAGGCTGCTGCTGCTCACCTACAGGGGCCAGGAGGACAGGCTTCGGTGACTAAAAGCCCCCCCGACACCCGACAACCACCGCACATTTAGGGACCGGGGAAACGCAACACCGACCTAAGCCGCAGGTGGTGCTGCAGTCCGTCCACGCCCCGTGCCTCCACCTGTAGAGCGGCTCCATGAGCTCGTTCCCCGTCTTCTTGGTCTTCTTGATGGAGTACTCGTACTTAAGACCCCTGTTCTTCTCCTGAATCAGCAGCTGGGAGGATTATGCAGAGAATCGTCTCATCAGGGGAGGTTTGACTTTAGTTTGATTATTGCGTCACATTGTCAATGCTCTGATTGGTGTTTTGTTCTCCTTTAAGTCCCTTTTCTCTATCCCTGATTGGTCGATATCCACATTACTGATTTCTTCTACACATCTAGATAAAAACAGATAAAAACATCGACTCCCTTCCGCCACATCCCGATGGCCCTACCTGCAGCATGACGGGCCGCTTGGTGGGGCCCGGCGCCGTGAGGTTCTCCATGTTCCCGCTGCGCTCGTAGTAGAACGTGGTGCCGCCGGCCTCGTACTCCCCGTTCCACTGGATGATGAATTTGCCGTTGAGGAAGTAATCCTCCGACGTCACGCTCCTCAGAGCCAGGAAGTTACCCGCCTCCACCACTTCCTTCACCAGGATGTCCCGCGCCCCCTCGGGTATCACGCCCACGTCCACGTACCCTGGGAGAGTGGCGAGGGGAGCCGGAGTCACGGCGAGGTAATGCACGGCCCACCGTGGCGGCTGCTGCCGCCGCGCTCACAGCCAGGCGACCAGACAGCTTCCTCTCTGATCTTTAATGGAGGGTGGGCTCGGTGCGGGGGTGGCTGACATGTGTGTGTTTGTCTGTGTCTGTGTGTGTGTGTGTGCATTCGGCGTGGGGGGCACTGCCCTGTCTGTGGTTTTTATTGTGTGTGTGGATGGAGGAGAGAGGGGGGGAGGGGGGGGGAGCAGCTATGAGTCGGCCTCTGGAGTTTAATGACTCCATCGCCCTCACTCCAAGTCTTTTGAAGTCCTGCACATCTGGGCCGGTTATCTGGAAAAGGGTGCTGTGCGGGGCGAACGCACACAGATGGAGAGAAGAAGAGCGGGAAAGGAGCAAGGAGTGGACGTCTTTGCCGCGTGAGGATTGTGCACTGGAGTTACACTTTACACACACACAACACAGACAGACACACAAACACAACACAGACAGACCGACACACACACAAATACACACCCGCCAAGTACCGCAGGACGAACGGCTAGTGGAACAACACGATGGCGTAGCGCTAATGAACTGTCCCAAAGTGAGTGCCAGGCCGGCCTGTGGACATGAACTTAGACCTGACGTGTCTTAATTGGATAATTGGATTAATGTCGTCATCCGGGTGATCCGATCGGTTCCCCGGCGCCCGCCCCGCCCCGCGTGGCGTGAGGACTCACCGAAGCCGTCTTCGGCGTCGAACGACTTGTAGACCGTCTCGCAGCTCGTGCCGTCGCCCAGGCAGACGCCGCAGCGGTCCTCCTCGGCGTTGGAGTCGATGCCGAAGTCGCAGCCCACGGCCTACGGACGCGGCACACGGGCAAAGCCATAAAGGACACGCCACCCAGAGAACAACCTCCTCGTGACCATCACGCCGCAGCCGGTCTGATGTCTGGCTCCGCTGTACCCTCCTCCTCCTCCTCCTCCTCCGCCCTGCCACCCCCACCCCTCTCTCCTCTAGTCTCTTACCCAGCCACACTACCTTGCACACTCCGTTGACGCAGATGTTTCTGGACACGTTGTTCATGAAGCACGGCGTGCCGTCCGTCACGGCGTCCAGCATCCTCTCCGAGAAGTACTCCACCACTGGCCGGCAGTGCAGCTCACAGGGGCTCGCTGGAGGTTAGGATGGAGAAGAGGAGGGGGATATGTTGATGGGATCTTTTCTGACAAACAAACCGCTCGAAAGTCCCGATTGAACAAAAAGGTTTATTATATAAAACAGCGGGAACGTTTGCAGTACATTACCAGGGCTCTCAAGCCTCACGCATTGAGCGTGAGACTCACGCATTTCGGTCTTAACTCCCGCCACACATCGTATTTCTCACGCTGAAAAAAACCCTCGGCCATTTAATGTTTTAATCAGGTTTCTTACATATTTTGACCGATGACTTCCATGACTTTAAACCAAGTTTCCATGACCAAATTGAAATCTCGGTAAAAACATGAAATATATATAGAACATTTTACGTATGGAGAGTGTATGCCGGCTTATATTTTGAGTGTTTTTCTATAAAAAAGATATTAATTATTTCAAAATCGGCGTAAATGAACATGTGATTATAACAAATTTCCATGACTTTTCCCAAACTTTTATGATTTAAGTTTTTTCCATAACTTTTCCAGGTCTGGAAATGACCATTTTGATGGATATGTCTCACGCTTGCCTGTCATCAAAACCTGAGAGCCCTGCATTGCCGCACGGACCTGCAGACAGAGGGAGCAGCCGCGATCCTCGAGCGGGCTTTTCTAGTGCAAACGCCGCCCCCTGCTGGGTGACTTTCGCCATCGCATGTCTGAGGCTGCGATCACTCACTTGGGTTCGCCACGGGGATCCACTGGTAGATCTCATTGTTGTAGGGCACCGTGTCGAACTCGCTGCACAGCATCTCTCGGAAGCTCGGCGTAACCTGCGAGCAGGGTTTGGTGTTGCAGGTCCGGTAGCGCTTCCTCTCCCCCGTGCAGTACTTGCCCCCGAACTCCGGTCTGCGGCGAGAGAGAGAGAGAGAGAGAGCAAGCACAGCAGTGGCGCTTTGAATCCTCCATCACTTCACCCCGGATGTCTTCTAATCGTGGTGGAAATTAAAGCCCCACTATGTAACAATTGGACCTTAAAATAACAGCTTGAAAAGAATTGTGCCGCTACAAAGACTTTTAATATGTAGATGTCTCCTCCTCCTCCATCGGGTCTGGGGGCTAAAGACCGACTCTGTCACATGTTGTAGCGCCCGGTCCTTGGACCTGCTTTCTGTCATGATGACCAGCGTCACATAGTCCAGTCCACCTCACAGGGGACTTTTTATTGTCTCCGCTACGCGACGTAGAGACAGAGAGACATGCTGCTGTGGAGACGACCAATAACAGACCTTTAGTTTAAAGAACAAAGACGTCTTTAAGAAAGGGACCTGACATTACTGCTGCTGTCATCTGGAGGACAGAGAAAGTTACAGGGGGCGGAGGAGATTATTATTTAACTCTAACTCAAAAGAGCCATATGCGTCACCAGAAGAGCCACATATGGCTCAGAGCCAGAGGTTCAGACACCTGATCTATAACTGGGTATTTACCACACTGAAGTACACGTTAAATACCTGAAGGGGGCGCTACAAGGGGAAAACTACATAGCGGGGCTTTAAATCGTTGTAGAGTGGATTGTCTTACTTGGGGTTGCTGCATTCCCGCTCTGCGGACTGGACCCCGGTTCCACAGGTCCTGGAGCAGTGGGACCAGGTGTTCCACTGGCCCCAGCCTCCGTTCACCGTCTCCGGGAGTTTACCCACAATCACACACTCTCCCGAGATACACCACTGCAGAGAGAGATACAGTTAATACCGGTGGGCCCTCATCCTAACCACCTGATTCGAGGGAATCCAGACCCAGAGCGAGACGAAGCAACTCGGGCGCCACCCACCTTCTCCGGGCCGCAGCGGGTGCCGTCGATGGGCGAGTCCAGTTTGGAGCGACAGGTGCCGTTCACCGAACACCAAAGAATCTGACACATGTTCTGATGGAGAAAAGACGCATTTGTTCGCAAGCAATGAGCAAAGCGGGACCCCCTTTCCTGAGAGGATTTCACACATGTTCAGTGGGAGCGTGACACTCACGTCCACCTCGTGGCAGAACGTGGCGTTGGGGCCGTACTGGAGCTGGCACTGGTGGTGGGTGGTGTAGCGGATGCCGAGGCGAGCCAGCGGGGTGGTGAGGTCCCTCTTGGAGGGGCGGTCGTCCAGACAGAAACCCCAGCCGCGACTAGGACGGAGGAAGGAAGGTGTGATAGGGTAGCGGGGGACCTTTTTGAAGGACGGACGACGGGGTTCGAGGTACTTGTCTGCTTTGAATATATATGAACAGTTAGGTGCTGTGACATTTCAATGAACATGCTTCTCATTTGCTTTTATACCGCACTGCAATCTCCGAGCCCGGTATTAAGTGAAATAAAGTGACTGTTCTGAAGCACCTCTTGAAACTATGGCAATAACATACACACACTTTGCATTTTGCACACTGTCCATATTCTATTTTATTTGACACTGCTGTATTTGCACATATGTTGTGTATATATATATATATATATATATATATATATATATATATATATATATATATATATTATTTTGTATTTTATATTTCACTTTGTACAGTTAATGCACAGTCCCTTTTTCTTTCTTTCTTATATTTATATTTTATTCTTGTGTGTTTTGTTTATTGGTGCTACTGTGTCCACAAATTTCCCCTTAATTAATAAATAATAATAATGAATGAATTAATTAATAAATTATATTTCTATTTCTAATGCTGAGTCACAAAGTTTGGTGGGATGGAGTAAACTCTGACCTCTGACCTCTGAGTTCATTTCTGTCAAGGTTTTCAAAAATAAATAATGAGGGTTAAGAGAAACTTTGATACGAGATTTGTCTTCGGATGAATCGCGCTTGCTCGGCACATTTGCACCCCTGTCACGGTTTGCTCCAACACACCCGTCGAGTTATTTTGGGACTAACTCGCACCACCTCCATTCAAATCGGCACCAGGTCTGCATCCGGGAGAAAGATTCAAACCCATTTCCACACTTCAATCTTTTGCAGGCCACTACTCCCCCCACAAAGGTTTTGTTGTAAATGCATCCAAACCGATTTGAGTCAGATGTATAACTTTTCTTTTCAAAAGATTCGTGGCTTCAGAGTGAAAAGGATGAAACGCGGCCTTACTCGAGGAAGCGAGTGATGTATTCTTTGGAGCAGGAGGACCAGGTGAGCGGCGAGCTGTCGTACATCAGCTGTCTGGACATGATGAACGGGTGCCTCCCCTCCAGCTCGCAGTCGTTCCCCTGACCGTCGTGATAGATGCCGAAGCTGCGCAGGAACATCACGCAGCATGACCATTAGTAATAATGACCAACAGCTATCATCACCAGATAGGGATTTAAAAACAGACATCTTCTGATTGAACGGACACTGAAGCTCTAGCTAAAAAAAAGAAGAAAAGGCATTAGACTCAAACTAAATAATCCAAATCAAAGTAATCTGTCCATTTACTTTTTTAAAGAAAAGCCTACACACACATCTACCCTGCAGCAGATCACGTGTTCCTACTGGTTTAAGAAAATACAACAAAAAGAAACAGGAATTTTACATTCAAAATAAAGATTGTATTGTAGATCACAAATGAAAATGGTCAACATTGGTCATTTGTCCAACTCTTTTGGTCCTCTTTTAGACTGAATCTATCTGCTGACCACTCAGACGGAGGTCCTGACATGTATGCATGTTGGGTGTCATTTTTGTACTTTCCCCAAATATTTGAAACATTTGAACATTGATGGAAATGTATTTTCCTCCACAGTCTTGGTCCCATGGCCATTTCTTCCTCTTTAAAAAGAAAGCAATATTTCATCATTCGGGCCACAGACACACGGACCTGTGGCCCAGCTCATGAGCGACGGTGAAGGCGACCGGCAACCCCGAGTCCTCGTTGATGTTGCAGCTGCGGTGCGGTTGGCACATCCCGGACAGATGGGACAGACCCAGGGTCTCACAGGGCTGGTCCCTCCCAGCACAGATGTCTTTCCTGAGGAGGAAGAGCACGCTCATTACGCGCACCATCGTTTTCCTTGAAGCTGACCGAAGAGCGTGTGCGTGAGCGCCAGGCGTGTGCGTGAGCGCCACTCGCCTGGTGACCAGCACGGCCACGTCGTGGTGAGCTGGGTGCGTGTCGCTCTGCGGGTTGAGGTTCTTCTGCCAAGCGCAGAAACTGGCCAACGTGGTGTCCGCGTGGTGAACGATCTTCAGCCCTTTCTGCAACGGAGAGCCGGATTAGAAGACCGTGAGGTCATTCCTTCAAAGGGGGATTTGAACTAGCTCTGCAAATAAGGTTTGCCGTGGGACGTCTCATTGGGGACAAACTGCTGTTGTCCTCGTCCAGTCCAAACTTTGCCGTCACGCTGGTCGGCCGTACGTGGGAGACGGGTGTAAATCAAGGTGAGTACCTAATGTTCAACAGGGCCGGAGACTCGGTGTGCATGGAGTAGGAACCACAGTCAAGTCATCTGGTCGATCGTGACTTTGACCCTCCTGTGACCTTTGGGGTCAATTTGACCCCATTTAATGTTTAACGTTTCTAAGAAAATGATTGATATCATTTTTTTTGATTAATATTTCAGGACTTTTCCTAATTTATTGGGGGGAAAACTGGGAAGGGAAAACATAAAACTGGGAAAACATAACATTCTCATGGTGATATGTTTTCAATGTTTTTCACTGTGTAAAACATATAAGAAATATCAACTTTTATATTTATTTTAAGGGCTGTTTAGGTCGTCAACAAACAAACAAACAAACAAACAAACATACCTCACACTTAAACTTGGAAAACAATATAAATTCTAATAATTTTCTGCAGGTTTTAATTGCTGGGGTCAAATTGATCCCAGGGGTAAAAGATGATAGTAAATGTGAAGGTAACAGGAGGTTAAAGAGGGAAGTCAAATGCTTCATCAAAGAAAATAAACCCCCAACACCACCTACCTCGTCCCCCTGGAGTAGAATGAGGCGAACCAAGATGACGTGGATGGCGTTCCCGATGCTGGCGTCGTGAAAGATCCCGGCCACCTGTCGACGCCGAAACCATCCCCCGATATGAGTATTCCATCGACACGAGACGTGAAGAGTTCGGATCGGATTCCTTCGCCTCACCATGTTCATGATGGTGAAGATGTAGGACTCCACGTTATCGCTGCCGTGGTACTCGATGAGCTTGGCGTCGACCACCACCATGGTCTCCACCCAGCGCTCCCTGCTGACGGAGCGCAGCCGGCGGCTCTGGGCCCGGCCCTCCCCCCTCTGCTGCTCCCTCTCCCACTCCTCCCTCTCCTTCTCCACCTGGACGGAGTCGCTCGGAGCATCTAGAGGGGGCAGACGTCACTCGGGTTACGCTCTGGGCTTTATCCTCGCTTGACACGAGGAGGCAGACGGAGAAAGAAGAAAAAAGACAAAAAGGCTCACAGGCGTCTGCAGCTCCACGCACACACACTTTCAGACACACACCTTGAACTCCGCAGGGGCTGGGCGTCCCTTTGGACTCGGCGCTGCGCTTGCTTCTCTCGCGTCCCGTTGCAACCCGTGGATAGACGATGTGGGGCTCTGCGGCGCCCGCCGGGTCACCGGGGGGCTTCTGGACGGGTTCGATAAAGAAGTGTCCCTCCGGCAGTGAGAAGAAGCCTCTCTGAGGAAAACAAATGAGCATGCAGCAAGTTATCGTGATTGAGCTATAGATTGTTAATAAAGACTAGAAACAGGACTCATTTCATCCCAACATGGTGCCTAATGGAGCCTGAAGTAGCATTCACTTGCGTAAAAGCAAATGTCTTGCGCTTATTAGGAATTCAGTAACTGCGACTTTAAAAAGAACTTTGAAAAGAAAAGGTGTAGTGGGAGAAAAAAGGTAATCCCCTAGTGATATCCATCTGGGTGAAATCCATCATTAGTCAAGAGATCTGAGCCTATGTGGGGCGCTCTCACGATGCCCGAGGCACATTCTCCGTCTGACGCTTCTGCAGCAGCGGGACAAAGACGTTTTCCTAAAGTATGCCGTACGTGTTCTGGCTTGGTGCAGACGGTTCACGCTCCGACCGGCGAGTCCTGCTGGCGAAATGCACACAGAGGTTTACGAGTACTTGGATAGAGCGCCCTCCCTCGCACACAGGCGCACCCACAGGAACAGACAGAGGCCAGCAAACCAACAAAAAACTCTTGATTTTCTCTTTTAAACCAAACCCAATGGGAATGTGTCCTATCCACATGAGTGTTTGCAAGTTTGAATGTGTGTGTTTGTGTGTGAAAGTGAGCCCAAACTGTTCCTGCATGAACCCATCCCTCTCCCCTTAAACCAACTTGCAAAAGACAGCATGAGAGAGATGCCAAACAGGTGGAATAATCACAGCTGATGGAAAGAGTTGTGACTGTATTTTTCTTAGCAGGGATTTTGTATGTTTGAATGTGCATGAAAAAATGGAGCCAGAGGCAAATGTGAATAATCAGGTCATGCGGTGCTTGCAGTTGTGGTTCCCCGGGGTGTTTACTGCTGTAACTTACTCTACAGCTTTCTGGGTCATCCTGACACGTGTCTTGTGTTTCAGCTGCATTCATTCAGCTGAGTATCATGTTTCTCCATTCAGGGAGTTCAGAAAGTGCAAATCTCTTTGGAAGGAATACATCCCTCCACCCGTAAAACCGAACCTTGGCAAATAAGACGGAGTGTCTACAATCTGGAATACAACCAAACTGTTCAGGCTTGATATCTGTGTTGTAGTCAAGACAAACTAAACCGAGACCGAGACCGAGACTGTGATGGGTTGAGACCACGTCAAGACCAGAGGGTATGGAGACAAGACCAAGACTTTGATGAGTCAAGACCAGAGTGTATAGAGACAAAGACAAGACTGAGACTTCGATGAGTCAAGACCACGTCAAGACCAGAGTGTATAGAGACAAGACCGAGACTTTGATGGATTTAGACCAAGTTAAGACCAGAGAATATAGAGACGAGACCAAGACTTTGATGAGTCAAGACCACGTCAAGACCAGAGTGTATAGAGACAAGACTGAGACTTCGATGAGTCAAGACCACGTCAAGACCAGAGTGTATAGAGACAAGACCGAGACTTTAATGGGTTGAGACCACGTTTCAAGACCAGAGTGTATAGAGACAATACCGAGACTTTAATGGGTTGAGACCACGTTTCAAGACCAGAGTGTATAGAGACAAGACTGAGACTTCGATGAGTCAAGACCACGTCAAGACCAGAGTGTATAGAGACAAGACCGAGACTTTGATGGATTTAGACCAAGTTAAGACCAGAGAATATAGAGACAAGACCGAGACTCTGATGGGTCAAGACCAGAGAATATAGAGACGAGACCGAGACTCTGATGGGTCAAGACCAGAGAATATAGAGACGAGACCGAGACTCTGATGGGTCAAGACCAGAGTGTGTAGAGATAAGACCGAGACTTTGATGAGTCTCGTCCAAGTTAAGACATCAGTGTATAGATACAAGACCAATACTTTTATGGTTGAGGCCAAGTCAAGACCAGAGTGTGTAGAGACAAGACCGGGACTCTGATGGGTCAAGACCAGAGAATATAGAGACGAGACCGAGACTTTGATGAGTCTCGTCCAAATTAAGACCACAGTTTATAGAGACAAGACCGAGACTTTAATAGGTCTCGTCCAAGTCTAGACTAGAGTGTGTAGAGACGAGGCCGAGACTTTGATGGGTTTAGATCATGACCGTGCCAAAGATGAGACGAGGCAGAGACCTCCAAATAGTGTACTTGAGTACTACAACGCTGCTTGTCATTTTATATATACATATATACATTTATATACAAATGTTTTTGTCAAAACTCGTAATAAACAAAGCCATCAAGGAGTTTCCCACTGACTCCGACTGCGGCATGCAGCCAGGGGTCCCTGAGTTGCCGTGGACTCATCCACAAAGCATGCAGGCCTTCTGGGAAAGCTCCCCACTGGAGCAAAATTGCTCGGCTTGGTTTCCCCGTTGCTCCGTATCTCATCTGCTCTCTCTTCTTTGCCAGGGTCAACATGATTTAACCGCACAAATATTAGTTTTTTTGTGACCAGTGATCCATATATGGGCGGAAGATCTGTCAACACGCCGTCTGCCGTATGTGAGAATGTCCAAGTGAGTCCCGGTAGGCGAGAAAAGCAGCTGGTGGGGGTGCGGATCAACCGGGGAAGGAATGCTACAGAGAGGCCCATCCAAACACTCGGGCCGCGGCTCTGCGTGATCCGCATGATCTGCATACCAAATGCGGCACGGCTTCGCTCGTGCAGCGGGGGATACGTGCAACCCTCGAATCCCCACGCACATCTTCGCTCCACCCTCAGAGATTTAAGAAAAAATTTAAAGAACAGACTCTGGAGAAATACAAAGGTATCATCAATTAATGAAGCATCATAAGTAACGGTTAATGGGGACAAGTTTTTTGTTGTTTTGATTATTGTTTTATGTAAATATGTATGTGTGTGGATTTATGTGTTTGTGTGTGTGTGTGTAGATGTATATGGGTTTGTGAATGTGTATGTATGTGTATGTATATGTGTGTATATATATATATATATATATATATATATATATATATACGTGCATGTGTATGTGTATATATGTTTGTGTGTGTGTATATATATATATACATGTATATGTACAGTATATGATTCTCTGAATTAAGTTTTCTTGTGAAATCATAGGTTAGGGCACATATAAGCTTGCTAGCTTCAGCCTCGACCCTTTCGGTTAGCCGCTTTCTTCTTTTGTTGTAAAAAAATCTTGCTTTTTGTATGTAACCAAAATAAAATAAACAAAACTAAACTAAAGAGACAACTTGAAGGAAAACCGAAGAGGACTGGTAAACACAGGGGATTACTATTCTGCAACCGTATTATTATTAAGACCTCTGCTCCCTCTGCGTTTGCCCGGGCCAGGCGGGAGGGCACCATGACACGGGTCTGTGTTCTGCAATACATCGGCCATGTGGAACTGCTTTACTTCTGTTTCCTGCTTCTGTGGGTTTTTGTAGTGCCGGCCAACTGGGTCTGGAATAAAGGTCGCTGCTGTTACGCAGCAGAGATCGGCGGGACGCGAGGAGAGGTGGGTGCGGATGGTGCTCCCAGCAAATATCCTTCCACAACCGGTTTGTGATAACTCCACGTTTCACGATGCTCAAGGCTATTTCTTCTTCTTTCTTTTATTTGCATGAAAGTTCTGCCCGTGAGCTTGTTTTGCTCCTCAGAGGTCAGAAGACATTATCTTTTGTGAGCTTGCATACTACGAAGAAACACGCATTTAAGCGAGTTAAATGCCGACCTGATGGGTCTGAACTTGCATTAGGCTTTCTTTGTGCCGTGCCCCTCAGGGATTACTGCCTCGGCTTCGCTTGAATCGAAAGTTGTTTTGTTTTTTTGTTTAAAAAGGACAGCTGACAGCAACCTCCATCCCATTACTGCAGTCCTCACGGTTTCACATGTACAGCGACGTACAGGCGAAGGGCTTTGAGAAGAGATGAGATCTTCTGTCGATTAAATGTGGCTGCATTTGCTTAAGCAAGTGTGACTTTGTTTTGTCCGCCAGAAGTGGGAGTTTAACTGGCAGGAGGGACCACGGCGCGGCGTTTACGCCCTTCAAACGCTCTTCATCCTGCTCCGTAGTCGCTTCCACAGACGTCATGTGAGCTGCACGAGAGGCGGGACATCGGAGGGTTATCTGGAGCGAGAGCCGAAATGATTCATCGATAAATCCATCAGCGTATTGACAACAACAAAAAGAACAGAGTCGTCGTTTCAATTATTTTTCAGGCAAAACTCCTCCCAAATAATGCAGCTTACAGCTTCTCAGAGAAGATTTGCTGCTCTTCTTTGCCTTGTACTTTGGGTTTTGGACAAGTTATTTGGAGACGAACGAAATAAAAAAAGAAACAGATGAGACACATTCATTGATTATGAAGATAACAACGCCGTTTTCATTAAATAATCTGGACTCTCTGACGGATCCCATCTGACGGAACTGCTCTCCTAACTTTTGCACACCGATGGTGAACACGTTGACGTCCTCGCTGTGTTCTTTTGCTGCTGCTCCCAGGGAGTAACTCCCGTCTGCATAAACAAAGCATTATCGTGCATCTATATTTTGGAGCGGTCCATCTCTATCTGAGGGTCAATGACCTGCAGCTGGCAAGATTTCCCCTCCCACATCTGTCTGTCTCTCTCTCTCTCTCTCTCTCTCTCTCTCTCTCTCTGTGGTATTAGCTGCTGTAAACCATCTTCCACAGAACAGGAAAAATAAAATCAGCGGAACGTGTCGTCGTGGTTCTTCTGGCGGGTCGGAGAGAAGGGACACACCGGAGAGTTCCGTGGATCGCGGGGAGAAAAAAATAAAAACATCCTCCGAGTGCGGTAGGTTGTAGATAATTGGAATTCAGAGTGACGCGAGACACGTTTCAAACAAATGTATTTTACGAGAGCTGGCAGGAAGAGTGAAGGGCTACCCACGCAAACAGAACAGGGAGGCGGGGAGGCAAGACCCTGCAAGGAGAGGCATTCCTGCCGTGACACAGCGAGAACGCCGACGTGTTCTGGAGGACTGGCAAGCGGACGCATCGCACACCGAGTACTCCCCCCCCCCCCCCCCCCCCTGGATCAGAAAACGTGTGCCAGAGGGCCGTCTTTTGAGCCGCTCTTATTTTGGTGAAAATAAAGCTTCTCAAATGACTCACACTTCTCTTTCCTCCAGAAACGTTCACGCGGCGCTTCTCGCCACTAGAGCTCGGCGAGCGGCGTCCCGGTCGTCCCGTGGTCCGGCTGTCTTCTCCCCTTTGTAGATTTGGACGTTTTGGGGGATTTCTGCCGCATTTAGAGACAGAGAGAAAGAGAAACAAAAGGAATGCTCTGAACAAAAAAAAAACCCGGTATGGCCCTATTTCCTGTTTCTCCAGCTGGCAAATCTTATTGTTCCAGACTATGAGGGAAAAAAAAGAAAAGTGCCAAAATATTAGTGAAGCCCCCCGGGGGGTGCAGAGAGAGTCTGCAGGAAACGGACAGCGACGTGAGGGTGAAAGTACAGAGGGGGAAGGAAACCCTACGAAGCTTCACATGGATGAGAGGATGAATGTGGGGTTTAAATTGGCCTGCTATGAGCGCGAGACGTTTGAATCCTTACCAGGCCCTTGCAGGTGCTGATGGCGGCGGTCCCTCGCACGCCGGGGGCCTCCACCGTGCCGAGGAGGTGGCAGGAAGCACTTCCCCCGGGGCGGCGATGCTCAGACCCGCCGGCGGTGCCGTTCCTCCTCTCCAGGACGTAGTCGCTCGAGAGCAGCCGCTCGTTGGAGGTCAGGTTGAACATCAGAGAGCGGCCCCCGTGGTCCACCTTGTAGAAGACGCGGCCCTCCGGGCCGAGGGGTCGGAGGTCACGCCTGGCTCGCCCAAAGTGGTGAGCCAGGGAGTGGGAGACGAACTCCCCATCAGCGGTGGCTTTCACCGGGTGGACGGTGGACACGTCCTCCTGGGACGGCCCACCTGCAGAGTGAGACACAACGGAAGGGGTCAACAAAAAGTCTCTTTTTTTCTGTCTTTTTTTAAACTTTTACATCACGTGCACTTTGAACTTCTGTCCATTTCACTCAATCCACGCATCGGAGGGCCCGCCCCACTCACTGACACTGACCTGGTCCTGCAAAGAGGGAGAAGAGTCCGAAGGAGTCGGGGAGCTCTGCGCGGCCGGCGGCGGCCAACGTGAAGAAGACGACGACGTGCAGCAGAAAGACAACCGGGCGCTCGCGCGAACATCGCATGTTGCACGCGACCGAAACTCAGACCGCTGCAGAAAGAGTCCCGGGCATCGGGGTTCCCGGCGGCGTTGGAGGAGGCGACCACTTGGACCGTGCGCTGCACCGTGTCATGACATGACGTGAACGCGCGCTCGGATGAGGGACTGGGAGCCCGCGTGAGCGTGGTTTAAAAGAGGGAGAAAAGCTCCGCGGGCTTCGGAGGAGGGGAGGAGAGGAGGAGGAGGAGGAGGAGGAGGAGGAGGAGGAGGAGGAGGAGTGTTTTCTGGGCTGCAGCGTATGCCTTTTTTTCTTCTTTTTTCTCCTTTGCTGGAGGAGCGCTGGGGGGTGTGGGTGTGGGGGGGCCTGAGGGGAAGGTGTATTTGAATGAGGAGCAGTCTGTCCAGACTTGCACCAAAATCCAGCAGCGGGCAAATCATCAGAGAAAAAACACTTTGTGGGGAAAAAGTTAATGGTTGCTGAGAGGAATTATAGATCCGCCTACAATATATGACAGTAAAACTGCAAAAAATACCAGATGGTGTTTATAAGTCCACTAATTGTAGGCCTTATGTTCCTCCTAATACGACCAACTCTATGACAGCTGTATCTGCCATGATAAGATGAAATACAAACGGAAGTACTAAAAGGCATCAACATATGTATTTATGGCCTGTACACAAGCTGATAGGACCTCTCCCCTCCAGTCGGTTTAAAGTTTGGGTGAAGAATTTTAAATATTTGCATTTGCATTTATTGTTTTGCATAAACTTGTAAATGCATTGTTGCATTCCATGAAAACAACAGAACTCTGCAAACAGGTGCATTCTTTATTTTTTTATTTGAAACACATATTAAACAATTATTTTTATAAACGGTTTAACTCTAATTCTGCCCATGATGCATTAGAATCAGATTCAGGGAGCAGGACTATAGCGGATTCAAGGAAACTGAACCCCAAGAATTGAGTTTGACTGCTTACTAAACTCATTGCCATCTGACATTATGTATTTATATATTTATATTTACATATTTAAATATATCTATATTGATTTATATAATTGTAAAAATAAATTAAAAAGTACTTTAAAGTCTGAGACTGCTGATGGAGCAGTGGCTTTTGAACATGGACATGTTTGTTTCTCAATTTCATGAATGGGTCACATGTTGTGTCGTGTGAGCTGTTTGTGTCGAGGTTTAAAGATAGAAACAAACATCTATTTTCGAACCAGCAAGCTCTCCCGTAACGGAGCTCTACCACGCCCTGGTGTTTTACATCTGGAACCTCTACCTGCTGCAGGAATCGCAGGCCGGGGCCATTGGTCTAATCTATCAACAATCGGTGATGACATAATGCTTAATTGCAATTTGCAGATCATCTTATGTGAATAATATCTTTTGTAGACATGAAATGCTCATGTGCCCACTGTTCGCCTTCTTATCCTATAGCCCTGACCGACCCGCCGGAGGTCCCCTGTTACAGCAATGTGCAACAGACAGTGAAATGTATCAGCATGGATCAGTTTCAGGTCAACATATTTAGCTGGGTAAGTGACCGCTGCTCTGAAACCACAAGAGAACCCGAAGATCATTATACCACACACAGACACACACATACGCGTGTGTGATGTAATGTGTGTGTGTTTGTGTGTGTGTGTGTGTGTGTTTGTATGTGTGTGCGTGTGTGTGTGTGTGTGTGTGTGTGTGTGTGTGTATGTGATATAATGATCTTCGGTTTCTCTTGTTATATTAATGGAGTTTAATTAATAAATTAAAAAAAAAAATATATATATATATATATATATATATATATATATAAAACAATTATTTATTTATTTTTATATCTACATTTATTTGTATTATTATATTGCCATTAGGCACACATACGTTCTGTGGTCTTCCTTATACTTAGGGTACATTTCTCCAAAACTCCAGAAAAAAAAATAGTAAAAGAAGTATAAAGATCTCAAAAAATAAAAACTCTTCTTAGGACCAGACCCCCTCCCCCAGTTATTCCCCCCCACCAAAGCGCGCGCAGAGGGCCACGTGTCCACGGGGCGTGGGACGCGCTCCTCGTGAACTTTGCTCCAGTCGTAAATGGGCGTGTTTCCTCCGTGCGCTCGAGTCCTCTTGAGTTACACAGCTTGGGGAGGAAGGGCATGGATCCGAGTCTGACAGGTACGGCGAAGCTGCTGCTGCTGCGACCCAAAATGCGACGCGGCGGTCCGGTCACGGTTCCGTTATCCGAGTTCGTGTTCGTGTTCGTGTTGGCCGGAGGTCACGTGACACCCGGTCGCGTGTCGCGTTTCCCGTTGCATGTGTTTTCTGTGCGCGTCACCGTGACTCCGTGGTCAAATCAATCTTTAAAAAAAAACACACACTCACACACACACACTCCCCCCCCCCTCTCCCGCACACACACACGCAGGGCTGCTCCGCTCCTGACGTCACTGGGCCGATCCTCCTGAACCGAACACGGGGAGATGGACGACTTCTGGACTCTGGCCCTCTGGGCCCTGAAGATCTGGCTCTACCTCATCGTGAGCCTCATCATGGTGCCGGCCATGTTCGGCTTCTCGCTCGGGGTCTCCGAGACCTACATGACCATCCTGGTGAAGACCTTGGAGGTACTGTTGTTGTTGTTGTTGTTGTTGTTGTTGTGTTGTTTGAGACCCTCACAATGTTGTAAAATGACTCAGAGTGCTGCACATTCTCGGCCCACATGAGACATGCCTGTGATGGTGCCCTCATCCTCCTCCTCCTCCTCCTCTTCCTCCACAGTGGGCCACTCTGAAGATACAGAAAGTATACGCAGAGGAGCGGACACTCGAGGCCTCGTCGTCGAGCGGTGAGTGGAGGTCGAACTGTGGAGCGACTGCTTCACATCCTTTATTGTGAAATACTGAGAGTTCCTCTGAGACGCTTTTTCAGTTTTTTTACGAGGTGGGCGTGTTGCAATCATCCTGTGGGGAGTTGACAGAGTTATTGATTCACCATTTGTTTGCGTTTCTGCAGACAGATGCAATTCCCTAACATACCAATAATAACTGATCGGTCTTATTTGCACAGCAACGTGCAATGCAGCTCAAAGTGCTTCACACTGCATGAATAGGCATTAAATAAGTATCACATTAGACGGGAGTGCTTTCATGATTGGCAGAACTTCACCTTGTTTCCTATCTCACGGTCATCCTCTCCAGGTTTTGGACTTTGCCTGCGGAGTGATCCGATTATACGGAGTCCACCGCTTTAACTGTTCTGGGATCTGTTTATCGGGCATCTCGTCGGGGATCTGAGTCCGCCTCGTTATGCCGAGCGGCGTGTGTCGCTCATCCTCCTGTGAAGCAGCGCTTTCCTTCTGCGTTCATCCTCTCGGAGCCGGCCTCACGCTTTGATTAGTTCTTTTTAGCTCTTGTGTTTTCTTATTGAACATTATGGATGAAGAGATGCGCCTCCAAGAAACACGTCCTCCGCATGAACGTTGACTCTTCTTCTTCTTTCCCCCCGTCCTCTCGGACACTATTGACACAATCCTGAGAGATATGGAGAGGCTGATTAGTCTTCCAGGCTCGTTGTTAAGATAATAATTCCTATCAGGTGATTGAGTTTGACTGTGTGTGTGTGTGTGTGTGTGTGTGTGTGTCAGGTCTCATCGAGCGGGAAGACGGCTCCATGGAGGAAGAGTTGGAGGAACTCCGGCGCAGTCGGCCCAAACCGCCGGTGGGCGGTGATTTCACGCTCAGCGACTCTTTCTATTTCACCCGCCGAGGAATTGAGAGCATCGTGGAGGACGAGGTGCGGTTCTTTTCATTACTGCACGTTAAACGGCCATTTTTAAGTTCTTCGGGATTCCAAATGAAATGAACCGTCTGGATCCAGGTGACGCAGCGGTTCAGCTCCGAGGAGCTGGTGTCGTGGAACCTGCTGACTCGCACCAACGTGAACTTCCAGTACATCAGCCTGAGGCTCACGCTGCTGTACGGCCTCGGCATCGTGGTGAGGTACTGCATCCTCGCCCCGCTCAGGTACGCACACACGCGTTAATTTAGTTCTGGTGCACATGATTTATGAAGAGCTGAAATTGAGGCCCGTTGAGAAGAATGTAAGTCGTGGTAATGCATGAAATCCTAAAGATGCCAAATTATATTGTCTTTTATAGTATGTCTTTTAATATTTTTGACCCATGTGTGTATACTTTTTTTTTTAAACAATGTATTTATTGATTTTCAGTCTGCAGGTCACATCAGGTTGAATATCAACGGGACAATAAACAGCAAACATGTTCACCCCGTTACCCCTCCCATAATAATAAAGTAACTAAATAATAGTTAAATTAAAAACAGATAATGAAAATAAAATAAAAAGAAACATAAACATAAAAATATACTTTACAAACTGAGTAATGGGTGTTTTTTGTTGTTGTTTTTCCTACTAGTCAATGTACATAATCAGACAGTTGCCCTACTCCCCCCGAGCCTGTTCTTGCTGAAGCAAGTCGCCAACATTAGTATTGTGCCTCAAGAAATACCTAAAAGGTCCCCAGATATTATCAAAAGTATTTTGTTTACGTCGAACAATATACATCATCTTTTCCATTGACATGTTTGAGGCCATTTCTTTCACCCACATACCAATTCTTGGGCCATCAACACTTTTCCAATTAAGGGCAATTATACGTTTAGCTTGTAATATACACATATCTATGAATCTTAATGTATGTATACTTGATGTAAAAATACAACAACAAAAATAATTTCATAAATTAAGAAAGGAACATTGTAAATAATGATTTGTGGTACTCAAAAACAAGATAGTTAATGAAAAATGTGATCATAAATTGATTTCTAAAAATATAGCAAAGAAACACTCAGACATGTGTGAAATAACATGGTAGGTCAATACGGGTCATTTTAGACCCATGTTGTGCTTTAGAGGGGGTTTTCATAGCTTGTGTATCAAAGGGTTAAAAAAAACTCTTCAATCCTCCAACAAGCTATTGGACTATGACTGATGCATTTTTGTGAAGGAACATTTTTTAACTCTGTACCATAGCAAGAGGGATTTATACAGCATCCCTTGAATTTGATTGGACTCCTAAAAAGTGCGCAAGATTAGAATATGGGTACTATCACAACACACACACACACACACACACACACACACACACACACACACACACACACACACACACACACACACGAAAGATTAATCTGCCTTTCCATATCTCTCTGCAGATGGATGGATTTTAAGATATGAGCTCGGTCCTAGCTCACTAGCACAGGTCATAGTTTGTTTTCAAGGATGAAGAAAAGATGATTGGATATAAAAATATATGAAGACATATACACTACCGTCCAAAAGTTTGGGGTCACCCAACAACACAATTTCGTGTTTTCCATGAAAACTCACTTTTATTTATCCATTGAATTGCAAAATGAATAGAAAATATAGTAAATACATTGACAAGGTTAGAAATAATGATTTTTATTTTAAATATGAATTGTGTTCTTCAGACTTCAAGCTCAAAAGGAAGGCCAGTTGAAAAGCTTCTTTCACCAGCCTAACTGTTTTCAGCTGTGCTAACATAACAAAAGGGTTTTCTAAAATTCTACCCCTCCGTTAGTCTTCTGAGGCGATAACACAATGTGCCGTTAGAACACTGGAGATGGGCCTCTATACAACCGTGTAGGTATTTAATTTTATTAACACCTTTATTAATTAAGGTGTTTCAACCTAGAATAGTCATTTACCACGTTAATAATGTATAGAGTGCATTTCTTAATAATTTAATGTTATCTTCATTAAAAAAAACATGCTTTTCTTTGAAAAATAAGGATATTTCTAAGTGACCCCAAACTTTTGAACGGTGGTGTAGTTGAATAGATGCACGCTGACACCTGACCATCGATCTTTAAAGGCTTATCTCTGTGTTTACTTTGACTAGTTTTCTCTTAAATTCAACTTTAAAAGTCATATACCTGTTATATTTGTCTCTGGCTATTCTGTATGTTCTAATGTTAATGAGTCCATTCCTCCAGGATCACTCTGGCCTGCATTGGTCTCAGCTGGTTGGTCATAGGAACGTCTGCAGTCGGACTACTCCCCAACTGGAGGTGACCACAGACTGTAACCGCAGCAACAGAAGTCACGTTCCATAACTTAACTGAAAAATGAAGAGGGTGTGTGTGTGTGTGTGTGTGTGTGTGTGTGTGTTCAGGATGAAGTTCTGGCTCAGCGAGTGGGTCCACGTGATGTGCTACCGGATCTGCGCCCGAGGGCTCTCTGCCACCATCCGCTATCACGACAGGTGAGGGAGCCCCGCCCCCTTTTTGAAGCGGCCCGATCGCCAACGCCGTCCGACGTGCGCCTGTCCTCCTCCTCCACAGGGAAAACAAACCCCAGAAGGGAGGCATCTGCGTGGCCAACCACACCAGCCCCATCGACATCGTGATCCTCTGCAACGACGGGTGCTACGCGATGGTACCGACGGCCGGCACGCCGGGCCACGGGTCCTTCGTTTTACATCCGCGGCGCCGTAACTCTCCGAATGTGACCGTCAGGTGGGGCAGGTGCACGGGGGTTTGATGGGAGTCCTCCAGAGGGCCATGGTGAGGTCCTGCCCCCACGTCTGGTTCGAGAGAGCAGAGATGAAAGATCGCCACCTGGTGACCAAAAGGTCTGTTCTCCTTTTCTCGCCCAAACTCCGGCACTTCTTTTCAGCCTCAAAGTTGCACACCTCTTCTCTCTCTCTCTCTCACTCACTCACTCACTCACTCACTCACATTCACTCTCTCTCTCTAACACTCACATTCACACTCTCTCTCTTACACTCACACTCTCTCTCTCTCTCACATTCACACACACACTCACACTCTCATTCTCTCTCTCTCTCACACACACTCACACTCTCATTCTCTCTCTCTCTCACACTCACACTCTCTCTCTCTCTCACACTCACACTCTCTCTCTCACACTCGCTCTCTCACTCTCTCTCTCTCACACTCACACTCTCTCTCTCTCTCTCACATTCACACTCTCTCTCTCTAACACTCACTCTCTCTCTCACACTCTCTCTCTAACACTCTCTCTCTCTCTCAAACTCACACTCACACTCTCTCTCTCTCACACACTCACTCTCTCACTCTCTGTGGTTACATTGATACTGGTTGGCATGTGGAACCCTCCCCCTCCCCCTCCCAAAAAACCCCAAAGTTTCCAAACAAGAACGGATATGTTTTGGAAAGTCGCTACCGAGCGCTGACTCACGCGGTTTTGGATTCCACCGTATCGCCACGGAGACGCTCCCCGCAGATGTTTGATGTTGTTGTCAAGACGTGTTCAGGAACCCCTGGTATCCCTTCCCTTCCCTTTGTGTCTCTTTCCAGGTTGACGGATCATGTGAACGACAAGACAAAGCTCCCCATCTTGATATTTCCAGAGGGTGAGAGTGAGAGTTACCTCCTCCGCGGCCGTTTGTTTCATGTTTTTTTAGTTTTTTGTCTCATTGAAGATGAGAAGGGTTGTCACTTTGCCCGGCGGCGGTCCGGCCGGCCGGCGTGCCGAACCAACCGCTTTTCTTTTCATCTTTCTTTTTAACTCCCATGTCTGCTGTCCGTAGGAACCTGTATCAACAACACGTCCGTCATGATGTTCAAAAAGGGGAGTTTCGAAATCGGAGCCACGATATATCCGGTGGCCATCAAGGTATTCCTCGTCCAGGTGTTCTCCCGGACCTTTCCGTTGCAAAGCGCCCGTCCTCACTGCGCGTCCATCTGTTCTCTCTCAGTACGACCCAAAGTTCGGAGACGCTTTCTGGAACAGTTCCAAGTACAGCATGGTCAGCTACCTGCTGAGGATGATGACCAGCTGGGCCCTGGTCCTCAACGTCTGGTACCTGCCGGCCATGAACCAACAGGTGTGTACGAACACCTACGCCCCATCACATACGTACGCATAACATCCATCACGGCCGACTGATTGTTGTTGTTGTTGTTGTTGTTCTGGACGGGCAGACCGGGGAAGATGCGGTCCAGTTTGCCAACAGGGTGAAGTCGGCTATCGCTCACAAGGGAGGGCTGTTGGATCTGCAATGGTAACAACTCGACCGGATTCTTCTTTCTGGGTCTGTGGAGTTCAGGCCAGGTCGAGCCTTAAAGGGCCGGTTCACCCCCAAAATCCAAATGTTTCCTCTTGTCTATCGCGCTCTAAATCAATCTAGATTGTTTTAGTACAGATGTTCTAGTTTTGTAGATGTCTGCCGTCTCTCTATGATTTACCAGATGATTCATATAAAATAGGCCCAGGTCGTGATTTATGGAAGGAAACATTGCTGTTGAGTTTTTCTTCAAATGTACTATCCCTTTAAACTAGGAATGGTGTTTTAACATTAATGTACCTTCATATCACAGCTGGTGTGTAAAAAAAAGTTATAAATCCCCTAATGGCTTTTTGAAAACGTTTCCAAAATAATTATAACATCCACAGGCGACCCTTTTTTAATTGAGAGCAAATAATCAATCATTGAACTGTAAACACCCATTTTTATTATTATTACACGTTTGGCTTGACAGTGATATTCAAAGGGGCGGGGCTTAGAGGGTTGGCGCTGACCTCCGTTTTGCCCCGTGCAGGGACGGAGGCCTGAAGAGGGGCAAGGTGAAGGAGTCGTTCAAAGAGGAGCAGCAGAAGCAGTACAGCAGCATGGTGGTGGGAGACGACAGCAGCAGCAGTGACTGAGAGGGGAACCCCCCCGCCCCGTGGAGGACACACGACCCCCCCCCACACCCACACCCCCCCCACCCCACCCCCACCCCCACCTTCTGGTTATGTTTTCGCTCGCTGGGCCTGATGCCGCCAAGTAGACTTTTAAACCCTCTGTGAAACCTCAGGTACAGCCAAAAGAAGGGGGGGGGGGGGGCACAATCCTTGTTAATGCTGCTGAAGAAACCTGCGACTGCGGGATGAGCCACTCAGAACAAACTGGATTGGTGAACGCCTCCCGGGGGCCGGCCCACTTCATTCGCGTGCAGTTTGATTTCTTTTGTTTACATCTTTCTACGCGGGACCTGGAGGGATTTTGCCGTTGTGCAGTTTGTTTTCCTTCTCGCGTGACATTATTTAATGCAGAATCTGGATTTCAGCATTCGAATAGCGTCTCTTTTAACGTCTCTAGCTCTTGCGGTGTCGTACTGCGACACGTGTACCACTGGTGAGCGCCCACATGACACGGTCTGGACAGCTTAACACTGACATACACATAATGCACTTCTTTTTTTCTGGTTCTTCAAAAAGGAAACTTCTTGCACTTTTCTTCCGCCCTCCTCCACACATAACTGTTAACACGACATGGACACATGCGTCACGAGGGTTCGGCGCTCGAATAAAACACGAGAACATCGGGTGGGCAACTTAGTTCATTAAGCGTCCGCTGGGGACGCGGCGGCCTCAAAGGAGAACGCACAGCCCCGACTTCTTTGATTTCTCTCCACCGTCTGCTGCTCCTGGAGTGGGATGCTCCCCGTTGACGTCGTCCTGCGGGCTCTGCTCTTTGACTCCTGGAAGCAAATTTAAAGATGGCTTTAAAACCCGGCCCAACCCCTCCCCAAGAAATATGGGCAAAAAGTACTTGTCAGCATCCTCACCCTCCCTCCCCTCATCTCCCGGCTCCGTCTGGTCCTGGATGCGCTGCGACTAGAAGCCAAACAAACGCCACATCCGTCACACCAGCAACATCACGGCGCTCTGAACCCCACGTGAGGGCGGTACTCACCTGCGACAAGTTGCTTTTGTTTTTCTTTCTCTCTTGGAGTTCCTGGTATCTGCAACCACGACAGTACGTTAACGTGTGATGAGTCATGAAAACTTCTTTCTGAGCGTCTTGAGCAAACCAGCCGGGAGAAAACAAAAAGATGTCATGGAGGAATATGTCTGAGCCTGATGATTTCCTCTGGTGCGTCTGTACGCCTCTCAGGTCGCTGTCCGCCCGGCCGTCGGTGTTTTATTGAACACTATTTGCAATAAAAGTCCAACGAAGCTGCTCTGTGGCCAATTCTTCTGTGTTTTTTTACCTCCTATAAATATACAGCGCCGCTGTTTTTAATAAGTTTGCTTCGGTTTTCTCGTGGGATACACTGGCAGGAATTTCAATGTAGTATGCATGACCATGCTTTTTGTTTTTATCAGTGTGTAATCACTTGACGCTAAGAGTTTGTTGTGTTGTTGTTGTTGTTGTTGTTATTGGTTTAGAATAAGCGCTGCATATGGAGTGGGTCCTCTTCACAGAGACGGCAGCTCTGAACAAAAAAAATTATATATATATATATATATATATATATAGATATATTTTCTTTATCTATATATATATATATATATATATATATAGATATATATATATTACAACATCTAAACTGCCAAATATTTTTAATCTAACAATGTGTCCTCTAAAGTTGGGAAAAAGCAGCTTGGACATTTTATTTTGAGGCCACTTCTAAAAAGTACAAAAATAGTAATATATTATATATATATATATGTGTGTAGCCCTGATAGTATATTTTGTTAGATAATAATAATAATAATAATAAGGTGTGTGTGTGTATGTGTATATATATATATATATATATATATATATATATATATATATATATATATATATATATATATATTTGAGTTTTCTAATTTGTTTTCCTTAGTTAAATTCATAATTGATATACATTTTGTGTTTTTTTGTTGCATGGGGATTGGTGTTTTATTTTGTTTTGTTAATAAATATGCTGTGGCGTGCATTATGAAACGGTTGGCTGCACCGTCCCTCTGTTAAAACACAACCCAGGACCCCGCCCATAGTATATTTTTCATAGTTACATGGGCCGGGGGTTACATATATATATATACACACACACACACACATTTCCTGTAGATGTAAATGCATCTTTCTAATCTAAAGAAAACGTAACGATTCTCAGTTTCGGGTGATTACACACACATCCCCCTGTATCCTACACACAGGTGTTGCCTGTCCCGTGCTGCCTTCCACCTACCGTTCCAGATAGGAGTCCCAGTCCCCTTTGGCGGGCTTGGTCCTGGTCTTCGGTCCGTCCGGCACCGCCGTGTCGGGGTCCCTGTCCGCCCTGCCTGCAGCTCCAGAAGCAATGGGCATCTCTCTGCTGGAGGAAGCACACAGATGGCAGTAAATCCAGAAGGAAGTGTCGATCCTGTGGCTGCAACTCTGCTGCTGCTGCAAATGTGCTGAAGGTGGAGCTTACCTGGCAGTTTTTTCACTCACTGCTAGTCCACTTGTTGTTGACCGGCTGATCGCAGTGTGAGCAGGGAGTTTGTTGTTGTATCCATGGCAACAGTGTGGCCGGAGAATGGAGCAGCAGTGAGGCCTCATGGGGCCTCTGCTTTCACTTTACTGTGGACTATTAGTCCTGTGGGCCTTTTATGAGCAGCGTGGGGAGAACAAAGCGTTCATTCTTCAGTTTGTCCACTTGGTTACCAAAGGGATTCATCATGGTGGTCAATGTTATCCAAGAACGGAGGAAAAAGGTTTAAAGTAAAAACATATTTGTAAATTTCCGCTAAATATTCTTATCAAACCACAAATTTCCCCTTGGGGATTAATAAAGTATATTTCTATTCTATTCTAAACCCTCAAGTTCTCTCCTGTCTTCACAATTTTGTATTTTGTAATATTGAATAGTATGTTTATCTAACTCCAGTTACATATTTCCTTCAATTTTCTTTTTGTAATAATAGCTGGGACTTTGGTCTAGATCCCCCCCCCCACACACACACACACACACACCCCTTGGATCACAGCAATGATGATGCAATGTTCAGTCTTATTCCATGTACAGTGTTTTTATTATTTGTAATCATCAAAGAAGCTTTTGAGGACCACCATGTTCTCAAACAAACAAACAAATGAGATGATTTCTAACTTCAGCGTTTAATACCATCGAGTGCTTGACTGAATCAAATATTCACAACGTCACTCCATCAGTCGTCCACGCTTCAGAGCGATAACCGGCCCGGCTATGCGTGACCCCGCCCACGGCCCTCCTCAGGATTCCTCCTTCTCGTCTCCGTGCGTGATGATGTAGCAGAGGGACTTGTAGTCGATGTTGCCGGTCGGGTCGATGGGAGCGAGAGCGAAGGCCTCCTCCACCTGCAGGTTGATGAAGATGACGGTTATGATCTCAGAGGACAGTTAGAGTCACAGTAGAAGGTAGAAAACACAAACCTCATCTGCGGTGAATTTATCCGCCTGGTTCATCAGCAACCGCTTGAACCTGGATAGTAAACAAGGGAAAAGATCTTACTGTATATGGATTTATGGAAAAGATGAATGTAGTGGCACTCCGTCTAATTTTGAGTCTTCCGTACCACACTTTTGAGATCAGTCCTTTTAGAAAGATATTAATTAAAACGCGAGTGACACAAGTGGTTCGTTCATAAAAAATAGTGTTTACTAAACAAAAACGTAAAGTTACAGGTACACAGGTCACACGGTCAAACAACTATATCGCTTCCATCTCTCTGAACTCAAAAACACGGCTGACAGTCCAACGCACAGCTGATATAGTGACGTGACGTCATCTGATTGGAAGCTGAAATTCCGACAAATTATTAAGCTTTTAAATACAATACTAAATTATATATGTTAACATAAACATTCTTTCAAATCATAATAAAAAGATTTATCTTCAGTTAGTATTTTAAATCTTTTTAAACTAAATTATTATGACAAATGAAATCAGGCATTTGGCTCTTACAATGAATATATGAACAACCTGGAAAATGATGACAGAAGTCTTTCTTACTCATCCTTGTTGACAAAGCCCGTCCCGTTGGGGTCGAACAGTTTGAAGGCAGCTAGGATGGTGTCTTCAGGGTCGGTCCCTGGGAGGTGAACAAGAGCATCGAAGACAGGCTTCTAAATATATGTTGTTGCTGTCAAATATTTGTTGGATCAGCATTTGTCTTTCGATCCCTCACCGTTGAGTTTCTCCCCAAACAGAGTGAGGAACACGGTGAAGTTGATGGGCCCTTTCCCCTCACTCAGCATCTCGTCCAGCTCCTCGTCTTTGACATTAAGCTTCCCTGGTAAACAAATGCACTATTTATATTTTATATTTATATACATATATGTACGCAAATTTAAAAAAAAGATAAAGATTAAGAAAATACCCAGCTGTCCATATGTCTCCTTCAGGTCCTGTTTTTTAATGACACCATCTCTGTCTTGGTCAATGCATCCAAACGCCTGCCAGAAAAAACACAAATAACAATGGTGAGGAATTCAAATAAAATATGAATGTTTTTTCTTTTGAATTTTAAGTGCAGGTAGGCTGATGGGTATATATAAAAAACAACCTGGCTTTTCTTTCTACTCAGTGAAAAGGGTCCTAAGAGGGGGATGTATTCATATAAACTATTATTAGTGAATTATAAATGTGAAATGTCCTCTTTACAGTCGGTGCATCCTAACTTTAATTTGTGTATTTCCAAAATAACTTCTCTCTTTCCAGTATTGTTATAAAAGTAATTGTTGCATCAATCTTTCATAGGGCTCCTTGTACAAGAAGCCACATCATAAGAACAGCCACGGCTAATTAAGACAGGAGGAGCTCTGATGCCTTTCTCCTGAAACTGAAGAATTCACTTTAAAAATCTTTTCTCGGCTTTGGAGAATCAGGCTTTTAACTCAAAACATCTTCTGCTTTTACAATTTCTCCCGCATGAAATCAAATCCTTGCATTTTTTCCCCTCCCATACCACGATCCGTAATACAAAAATCACGAGCCCCCCCCCCCCCCGAGACACGTTTCCCTGAAGCTGTGTGAAGGCAGCTCAGTACCTCCTTGAACTCCTGAATCTGGGACTGCTCAAACATGGAGAAGACATTGGAGCAAGACTTCTGTCCCCCCCTCTGCCTCTTATTGGAGGCCTTCTTACTCGCCTGAGGAGAGGAACACAAGCAAGTTACATTAGGTAACAAAGGTGTTATTACAATGATTGAAAGTGTGAGCGTCTTACCATGTCTGAAGGATCATACGTGGACTCCCAGCCGAGATGTGATGCTGGGGTGGGTTTTATGTACGGCCCTTCTTATCTCCTACCTTCCTATAATAGCCTGTGGTGGGCAGCACAGTCCCTTACATGGCCACGGCTCTCCGTGGGTCACTGACTGAAGGCGCTGATAACGCGTGAAGCAGCCAGGATTCCTCTGGGCTGGAAAATGGAGATAGGAAGAGCAGAGAGGAGACGGGGGTGGGGTGGGGGGGTAGAAAGTGACCTCTGACCGTCACTCAACCGCATGAAGTGCACACAGAGGTTGAGTCTGGCTGTGTGTGTCACTTTAATGTGAGCGGTGGCAGGCCGTATGAAGGGCAGTGGCTTTTTATTTCATTTTAAAAGGCACTAGCATGCATTTTTCTTCTAATATTTAGGGCATTCTATACGGCTCTGTCGTGTTTTCTCCATTTACGGGCGCCCAGGGACAGGGACCTTAGAGGGCACTTCTTCATGGTTTCTCCACCCTAAATTAACCCATTTTATTATGTCGAATCCAAAAACGCACATCATGTTTTCTGCACTGGAAGGGAACCTTAGAGGGCCCTTCATCATGTTTTCTCCACTGGGAGGGAACCCTAGAGGGCACTTCATCCTGTTTTCTCCACTGGAAGGGAACTCTAGAGCTCTTTATCATGTTTTCTCCACTGGAAGGGAAACCTAGAGGGCACTTCATCCTGTTTTCTCCACTGAAAGGGAACTTCCAGCAGATGCTCTGATATCTCCCGGGTCAAAGGGCAGCATGTGGAATAGTCTATTCTTATTTCCTCTTTGATTAAAAAACTAAACACAGAAATGTTTGAGAATATCGCCACTGGTTTATTAAAAGTGACAACTTCAAGAAAAAAACATGTCATCATCTGTTGCATTAGATCACAGCAATATTTGGCAGTCGGAGAAAAAAAAAAAAACAATAACAATATTTTAAAGTATAATATGTTAGTTTTATTATGCAATTGTATTTAAAGTAAAGCCTCCAATGCACATTTTACTACGTCATCACGCGCATATGGAAAACCTACAA